>CAVNYN010263358.1:2924-49261 GCA_963692815.1 Nyctanthes arbor-tristis | reverse complement strand
GTAAAAACATACATACTATAGAGGTGGGCATGAAACTATTAAATTTATAGTAACTTCAAAGGCAGATTTATACTACATGCACAACTCTACTCCATTTCTTATATGTTATGAGATGTAAAAACATACATACTATAGAGGTGGGCATGAAACTATTAAATTTATAGTAACTTCAAAGGCAGATTTATACTACATGCACAACTCTACTCCATTTCTTATATGTTATGAGATGTAAAAACATACATACTATAGAGGTGGGCATGAAACTATTAAATTTATAGTAACTTCAAAGGCAGATTTATACTACATGCACAACTCTACTCCATTTCTTATATGTTATGAGATGTAAAAACATACATACTATAGAGGTGGGCATGAAACTATTAAACTTTTAAAGAAACATTAAAGCTAGGTTTTTCAAGAAATACAAAAATACAAGAAATTATATTAATAAATATATTTCATTGATTACTAAAATGCTCCAAGTCATTAGAAAAATTTTACAGGAAAAGTAGAGTTCAAATCAATATGAAGATTATAACTCACTATTTTCTTATATGTTATGAGATGTAAAAACATACATACTATAGAGGTGGGCATGAAACTATTAAATTTATAGTAACTTCAAAGGCAGATTTATACTACATGCACAACTCTACTCCATTTCTTATATGTTATGAGATGTAAAAACATACATACTATAGAGGTGGGCATGAAACTATTAAATTTATAGTAACTTCAAAGGCAGATTTATACTACATGCACAACTCTACTCCATTTCACGAGCACAATCCAACTCCTAGCTTGTTTTGCTTTTCAGATGTTTTAGCTTCAATCATCTACAAAAATTGTAGTAAAGAAGAGAATGAGTACGAAGTACTCAGTAAGTAACAAAAACCCTTTGATTTACCTTTTATTTGAAAGATTTACTTTCCAGAAAATCATTCAATGCACAAAACTTTTTAATGCACAGATACGCCCTATCACTAGTTAAACTACTACCCGTGGTGCGCGCTAGAATCATATCAATTCAATCATGGCCATGTACAATTAAGTATATCCACATTTGAATCCCGGTTGACCCCTACCGGAATTTCAAACAGATTAATACAGATACAGAATAGATACCACACTAATCGTCGCCCATCTCGGTATCATTAGATGGCTCCTAGTGTGGCAACAGAGCAGAGTAGAACAGATACAGAACGGGTGAGCAACTAGTGATTCAAAATGCAATATATCAATCTTTCTTTTCAAAGCATCAGAATCCATGTTCATTGCTTTAATCAAATACATGCTTAGCATTTCAAAACATCATCAATGTTAAAAAGGAAATCAAAGTGATAGTTACTCACCTCAAATCTTCTTCGAATAATCTCAAGTAGAAAAACGTCATTAAAATCTTGATTAAAGCTATTTTTCAAGTTATAATCCTTCCATATATGGTAATGGACCATTTTCAAAGGATAAATAAGTGTTTTGGTGATCTTTTATTGGTTTTCTCCTTCCTTTGGTCATGTTGGACGAATTTTGGGGCTTGGGAGAGAAATGGGATGGTTTGGTGTTGGGGGAGAAGATTGACGGCCTTTAGGCCTTTATATAATAATTGGAATTGAATTAGTTTTAATAAAATTTGAGTTCCGCCAATGACATTGTGACACGTGGCGCAATATGGTACCTCACACTTGGCGGGAATTTATCTGAGAAGTGCTTCCCCTTTGCATTATCTTTCAATTAAGTCACGGTACTTTAGTTTATGTCAATTGAGGACCGAATTCTTTCTCTATCGTTAATTGAGTAACAATCTTTTAATTCAATGCAATCTCATTGTTATATTGTAATTATTGAGAGTCTTGTAACCATTCAAGTACAATCATATGGTCATATTTCAATTTTCATCATTCAATTGAATGGCAACTTGCTTTAAAATTTTACGGGGTGTTACATTACTAGTGTTCAGCCTACGACGTCTCTTTCTCTCCCTATTCAAATCGGGTGCATCACCACATCCTCAACATGACTAATAGTTTCCTAGCGTCTCAAACTTCCCAAATATCCCGCCCGATTAAGGTCAATCCCTTCCTTTATTAGCGAGGTTGACAACTTTATTTTTTCCTTTGATTGCAGTAATTGATTCAGGATCAACAAAATCCTCCCTAATAGTTGGGTCTATCTCCTTGGCAAAATTAGATGCAGCAGCCGAGCCTTTCTCCTCATAAAGCCAAGGTTCACAGGAAACCTCCCCACCCTTCTTGACGGTGCTCGTAGACAAACGCCTCACTCCTTAGTTAGAGCATCAGTCGGTGTGGTGAAATTCTTGTCACAAAAATGTTCAAAATTCCCAAGAAGTCTACACAAATAACAAAAAGTGCTTAGTTTTTCATATTTGAAATGGACAACCAGGTTTGTCTTCTTAGCAGTTGACGGACATTTATTTGAACTTTTACTCGCACGTATTCCCTCCAGACACCCACGTTGTTTGTGGCATCAAACTTGACAAGAAGCATCATATTGTGAGTCTTGTTGAGCAATACTTTGCAACTTTATTCCAAAGTAGGGAGCCGACACAAGATGACATGGATAGGTCTGCTTAAGGGGTCGATTCTGTTTTAAATGAGGAGGCAATTGATTTATTAGAGAGGGAGTTCATGAGGATGTTATATATAGTGCTCTCAAAAGCTTAGGCTCGTACAAAGCGCCGAGAATTGACGGGTTTCATGCACTTTTTTATCAAAAAAATTGGGCGCATGTGAAGGGAAGTGTGGTGAAGGCATGTCTTGCGGTGTTGAATGAGGGCAAGTCCGTGAAAGAGATTAATAGTACTGCAATCGTTCTTGCTCCAAATAAGAGGAATTCGGAAAGAATCTCTGACTATCGTTCTATCAGTTTCTGCAATACCCTTTACAAAATCATTTCCAAGGCCTTGGCTAATCAGCTGAGATAGGTATTAGATCCTATTATTGCTTCAACTCAAAGTGCTTTTATACCTGGTAGATTGATTACGGATAATGACATTGTTGCTTTTGAGTTGTTACATTCTATGTCAAATAAAAGTGGTGTTTCTGTTGGTTCTATGGCCCTTAAGCTCGATATGAGCAAGGCATGTGATAGGGTAGAATGAGGTTTCTTTTGTGCTGTTATGAGGAAGATGTTGTTTCCAGAAAAATGGATTAGTCTCATGCATGATTGTATCCCTATGCCTACTTGCACCTTTCGAATGAACGGTGAATACTGTAGACAGGTGCAACCAAGCAGTGGCCTTCGACGGGGGTGTTCTTTATCCCCCTTTTTTATTTCTATTATGCACTGAAAGTTTTTCAGGTGTTTTAAAACTTTTAGAAAGGGCGGGGACTATCAAAGGTATCAAAGCTAGTCAAAGGGCTTCTATAATCAATCATCTTTTCTTTGCAGATGACTCTTATCATCTTCACGAAAGCAAAGGCAGCAGAAGTGGAGAATATCTTGGAGGTGTTGGAGAGATATGAAGCAGCCCAGGCCAAGTGATTAAACAGCCCTAACCAGATCTGAACACACCAGAGGAGGATAAGGAGTTGGTGGCGGGTAAGTTAGGGTTACAACAGTGGAGAGATCATGATCTATATTTGAGTCTTCCCTCCGTAGTGGGGCAAAATAGATGGAAAACCTTTGACTACATTAAGGGACGGGTGTGGAAGAAGATTGTGGGGTGGAGACCAAACCTCTTGTCTTGGGCAGGTAAGGAGGTATTACTTAAGGCAATTGACTAAGCTATACCTACATACCTCATGAGTTTATTCAAGTTTCCAGCAGCGCACTGTCATGATCTTTGAAGTTTAATGATTAAATTTTGGTGGGGCATTAAGGGAGATAGGAGGAAAATGGCTTGGGTAAAATGGGAGAACTTGTGCAAAAGCAAAATGCATGGTGGATTAGGATTTAGAGACTTTGGTTGTTTTAACCAAGCACTTATTGCCAAACATGTGTGGCGCATAATGGAGAACCGAAATTCACTTGCTGCCACGGTTTTGAAGGACAAGTATTTTCCTCATTGTGACATTTTAGAGGCTGGGGATAGATTGGGCTCCTCTTACCTATGGAAAAGCTTGATGTGGGGACGAGAGCTAGTCAAGATGGGGTTGCGATGACGCGTGGGTTCGGGGTCGAACATCAGAGTTTTTCAGGATCTGTGGCTGCCCCGATCATGCCTATTACGACTACAGCTCTAAACATTCATAGTATGGTAGACTTGATGATCCAAGGGAGCACTTGAAATGAAAATCTTATCAGGAATATTTTTTGGCCAATTGATGTGGATTGCATTCTTTCAATTCCCCTAGGACATTCAACAGAACGAGATAAAAGAATATGGCATTTTACTTCGAAAGGGGCATATTCGGTTCGGAGTGGATATCATGTGGCTTGGGGAAGACACCAGGGTCAGTAGTTGAGTACTTTGTAGGAGTCAATGGGAATGTGGAAGGCATTATGACTATGAATATTCCCCCGAAAATACGGTTTTTTGTTTGGTGTTTGATAAAGGGAGCTATACCGACCGGGGAGAACCTACGTAGACGCCATTTGACTAATTCTATATGTTGTGTTTGGTGTGGCAGGGAGGAGTCAAATTTGCATATATTTGGAACGTGTAAATGGGTGAAAGAGCTACGGAGGTATAGTGGTTATCGGTATGAGGGACGATTTGCATGGCACTTGGATATGGAGCAAGTGATTGCGGCAGTGCTCCATTCTAGTGAGAAAGGTGTCAGTGAGTGTCTTTGCATGTTATTATGGGAGATTTGGCAAGCACGTAACCTGGCAATGTTTCAAGGCACGAAGGAGCATCCCAGGGATGTATATGATCGGGCTTTGGAGTATTTAGAAGCTTTTCAAAGTGAGAATTTAATGGAAGGCAGTAAGGGGCAGCAGCGACAATCAAGAATGCCCACCACTTTCATTATGCAAGGCGAAGCTCAGGAGCGGACAAGGGTTGTCTTGGAGACCGATGCCGCGGTGGGAGAACACTGTGTAGGGTTGGGGCGTAGTTCGAGAGGATAAGCTAGTGCTTGGTGCTTTTGCGATGAGGGTGGAGCGGGAGTGTCTAGTGGAGGAGGCAAAGGCGTTATCATGTTGATTCGGCCTTCAACTACTTGCTGAGCGGAACATGGCAGTTGATGAAGTTAGAGATGATGCTCTCCAAGTTATCCATGGTGTACGAGACCCGGAAGCGATACGTTTTTTTAGCACCCATCTATCGACATATATGCCTCCTAATGGAACAAATAGGCTGCTCAGTTTGCAAACATATTCCACGTGCAGAGAACTCGGTTGCTCACGAATGAGCACATCGTGCAATTTCATCTTCTACCAATGGTATTTGGTTTGAATGTATCCCTAGATTTCTCTCCTTCTGGACAATGGTTGAGCTTTTTTCTTTAATGAAGTATTTGTTTTCTCAAAAAAAAAAAAAAAAATTCCCTAGTTGTCTTCCCCCGATTCTGACATGAATCCCATTGGAAGTTCATATATTTGAACCCAGATGTTCACATAAAGTAAAGGAATCTGCATTGGATACTCCCCCACTTGAGTTTCATATTTCACCGTGCTTTATACTTTATCTCGTATTAATCGCGTTTTTATCACAAATTGTTAAGCTTAAGCGTAGTTAGACTCAATGCTCAATCTCGATACGTTTCCATGTTTTACACTTTTTAAAAAGTTAAATAGCCTTCCTCTCCCTGGAAGATTACGTCTCTACCCTCTTCCAAATCTCTCAAACTCCCGTGTATGAATGATAAGTGTTATTTATACATATAAAATGTATAAAATTTGTACATAATCTTGAATTTACACACCCTTAAAAGTGACCATTTCTAAATAGATGTAGATGGTATCACATACATTGAAAGAGTGTTGCAAATTTTACACACTTTTGTCCACCGTATCTTATCTCAAGAAGTGTATTTACAAAAATACACCCCTTTTTACTTACACCCTCAAAAGTATAACATAGGCTGCGTACAAATACACGAACGTACAAATGGTATTTCTCCGTGTTCTCATCCCGAAAATCGTCTTCACCGTAATCGCACTGGAGTAAGAACAGAAGGCGGAGCAAATGGATTTCCAGTTTCCGTAAATTGCCGGAATTTAGACCATAAAAGGGAAAGGAAAATGTAAGTCTGTTCTACATCTCTGAACCTTCCCCAAAATCCCTCTTGTCCAGATTCCACTCGCATCTCAAACTCTCGCTTGGCCATCCTGTATTTTTATCTGAGCTAAGACAAATTTCGAAATGATTGTATGAAGAATGAAGATAGTAACGTACAACGTGAACGGGCTGCGTCCTCGCGTTTCACAGTTCGGTTCTCTTCGCAAGCTACTGGATTCCTTCGACGCTGATATTATTTGCTTTCAGGTTTCCCGTCTTTTCCTTTTTCTCTCGGCATATACACACAACCTTTTGTCCTATATATATAATTGAATTTATTGTTGTTCGGACAGGAGACAAAACTATCGAGGCAAGAACTCAGAGCAGACTTGGTTAGGGCAGAAGGATATGAATCCTTTTTCTCTTGCACTCGCACTTCCGATAAAGGCCGCACCGGTTACTCCGGTCAGCAACATTCCCCCCCCCACCAACAAGTTATTCTTCATGGTTGTTAAATTTCTGCTAATTAGAATGAAGTTTTGCTATGAAAGATTTTTAGAAATCCAGATCATGCTACCCTTGCTCTCGAATTTGTTTGGATTTCCAAAACTAGCTTGTATGGGATAGAATTGTAAGTTTAAGGTTGCATTTGATAGATGGAAAAAAAATATATTTTCTAGCTTACATGGAAAACATTTTACCTAGGAGAGGTGGGAATTGTTTTCCATGGAAAGTGTTTCAAAATGTGCTTAAAGGAATTGAACCACGGAATCTCTATTTTGTTTCCTTTTTTTTTTTTTTTTTTTCTATCGAACACACGAAGATGGAAAATTTTCCATGAATTTGAAAATTTCGATGGAAAATAAGCCCAATCAAAATGATAGTTTGATAGAAGTGAATGATGCATAAGCGGGTAGCAAGTTTGGATCTTGGAAATGTTTTCCCTAACTAAAACGATGTTTAATCCAGCTTAATTCATAAATTTGGGGCTTATGATTTTTGCTAAACATGATCAATTAAGAGGACATTAACTGTGAGTAGTTGGCTATGTTTTTCTTGTCAAGTTTATATGTAGAAGAAGTTTTGATATTTAACTTTTGCTAGCAAGACTTTACCACTACCATTCAGTTATATAAGGGTATTGCATATGAGCTGGATTGGAGCAACTGTTGTCTAATGTGGGCATATTGCTACTAATATTTTGAGATAATGCTATAATAAAACTAGAATATCAAAACATCGAATAAGTACCTCATGAGCAATAAGTAAGGGCTTGTTTGAACCTCTTTATTTTTTCTCTCTATAAATTCACCTACCGTGGTTTGCCTACTGATTTGACAAATATTCAACAATCACCATGCATTTCAAACTTCAATTAAATATCCATCACTCATTCCCACTCATTATAAATTCTCTTTATAAATTGAAAAAATAAAGAGCTTCAAACAAGCTCTAATTATATTCTTCTCGATGCAACGTACCAAACTATCATGAATAGTACTCATAGCACCACTTGTGTTATAACACTAGTCTAGTTGTTTTTAAATGATTGGTTCTTGCAATGAGATCCATGTTGTTTGAATCACTTAAATGCTACCTAAATTGGCTGAGTAGCACTAATCGTGGTAAATAGCAGTAATCAAGATTTCCCGTTGACCTGAATTATTTTTTGTAATGCTTATAACAGTATATATAATTTATAGGATCAAAAAGAGAAATTTTTTTTTTTTTTTTTTTGGTTGGGTAATAGTTAACTTTTTGTGCACTACTGCTGACTATTTACAATTTCTGTTGGAGCACTTCAATAATATATGTTTGAAGTGAACTGGACGTTATGGATTTTGTTAGCAACAACTGTCACATGCATATATTACAAGACATGGTCCCTATATGATTTTGCTTCTTACGAATCATTTTTCTTCAAACTCATTCTTAACCACATTTTTTCACATAAAATAATCTTTCACATAAGTTAATAATCTTTCCTTACTATTTTAATCACTCATTCTCTAAAGAAAGTCACTTCTTGACAGATTGTCAACGAAAAAGACCTTTGTTTGCTTAATAGTACAACACAAGCAATAGGGGAAACAAATGAATCCCAAATTAGAACTTACGAGGAAAAATGTTTTATCCCCAAACATGAGTGAGAATTGATACTGAACTTTTATTTCTTTATATTTCTTATTTTGGCAGCTGCCCTGAAAGGAATATGAAAGCATATATATGTTTATTCGACGCTCTTCCGATCTAGGTGTTGCAACATTTTGCCGAGTTAAGTCTGCATTCTCGAGCAATGAAGCGGCTTTGCCACTTTCTGCAGAGGAGGGCTTCACAGGGCTTCTTGAGAATTTCTCCGGCTTTTTATCTCAAAGGGATGAATTTCCGTCAGTAGCGGAAGGCCTTGAGGATTTTTCTATAGATGAGCTTTTGAAAGTTGACAGGGAAGGACGCTGTATCATCACTGGCCATGGCTATTTTAGTGAGTAAAAGTACAGGCAATATATGCTTAAATATCCTTGTTTTCGCTACTTTTACTGTACAATATGTATTACTTACCGTTCAGTAACAAAGTATTGTATGGCTTGCAGTTATTTTCAATGTATATGGGCCTAGAGCGGAATGTGATGATGCAGAAAGAATTCAATTTAAATTAAACTTTTTCAAAATACTACAGGTAAACCAGTTGTTGAGGATTATACATGATAAATATTGAATGTCTGGGTTTCTCAATGTTTCACTTCAGCTTTTGATGTGATTACAATCTCGTGTCATTTAGCTAAATAAATTTTTGTTTTAAATTATGCAGTCTGATCATCATCGAATACCATAGAACTTATTGTACATCCAGAAAGATTAAGAATTGAATTTTGGCAGAAACACGTGTCTTATTTTTTATTGTTCCGATAATAAATAGCATTGTTCTGATTTACCATTTATATGACTTGAATCATTGGTTATACCAATTTGGTTTATGACATATGCATATGGTCATGTTGGTAATTTTGCTTTAGAGAAGGTGGGAGACTTTTCTGCGCCAAGGACATAGGGTATTTGTAGTTGGGGATCTCAACATTGCTCCTGCAGCTATAGATCGATGTGATGCTGGGCCAGATTTTGAGAAAAATGAGTGAGTAGCTGTCTGATCCCCATATATCTCTTCTTGACAAAGGCACATATTATGTGCATGTTGATGCCTTTTGTTTTATTCATTTAGTTGAGTTCTTGCCTTGCAGGTTTAGAAGATGGTTTCAATCTTTGTTGACACAAAATGGAGGTCAATTTTCTGATGTTTTCCGGGAAAAACATCCAGAGAGGTAAAGATCTCAACTCCGAGAAATGAAATCGTTTTTCTCGTTTTCTTTACTGATTATTGTCCACAATATTATATACAAAAGATGACAGCAATAATTCTGCCACACATCTCAGTTCTTCTAATTAGTCAGACTACTCCTCCACTAGATGGGAAAGAAATCAGCATGTGATTAGGCGACAATCTATATGAATTTCCTTAATATAGTATCAAACATTGTCATACAATGAAACGAACTAAGAATTATCCTAGAATTCAAGACTATTTTATTTAGAATGCCGTCACTTCTTCTCCAGTTGAGTTGTAGATGTTGATCATGCCTAACTTGCTGCTCAGACTTTTAAAGTTAGTTCGAGATAGAGCATTGATGAGAATTTTTGCTGTCTGAGAGATGAATTGACAGTCTATCTCAATATTCTTTGTTCTATTATGATGGACCAGTTTTTGGTTCATATATATCCATCTAAGTTTTGTATGATCATCAACAAAAGATATGAGCGATCTAGCACCTGTCATATTTTTTACCACCTTAAGACATCATTGTGAATCAAAGCAAATGGTTTTGGCGGTTTATATGAATATCTTGGATATAAATCTTAAGTATGTCAAGTTGACAAATTTCACAATAAAAGGTTTCGAATTTTATTTATGAATAAATAAGGAAGTTGTTTCGAGATACACAATGTGGAGTATCTAGACAATAGTGTCGTCATATCACCTCACTATTTTCATTGACTTCATGGATTGGACAAGAAATTACAGTAGATTGTCTCTTTGAGGACATGTCTCAAGGTCTGAATTATTTGTAGCTGCGAAGTTCCGTCTTTGAGGATATGAAGCCATAAACAAATTTCAAAGCTAGAAACAATAGGCTATCTTGTATTAATTAGAGGGTCTAAAGTTCTTTAAATAACGTTACAAATAAACATAAGGTAAGAATAGAAATAGGGAAAACCTAACTAGAAAGAAAAATAACAATGGGGAATAAAATCTATCCTAATACTAATTTACTCCAATTCTACTAATTTAATTTTAGTCGGAATAATATTCTGACTCCCCCCCCCCCCCTCAAGATGCATCCATAAATTCTCAACGTGCAGAGTAATAATCTAGAATATCCATCTACTTGAAATTATTGAACTAGTATGCAATCCAAGTAGTCAAGCCTTCACCCAGTCAATCAGGTCCAATCTCCATCTGGATCGATAGTCCTTCACAAGAAGGTAACATTTCATGAGTAGAATGCTAACTCCAAATTCACAACTAACAGAAATTATTGGATATCTAGCATGGATGAGAATCCCTTAGTCCTTGCACATTCAGCAGACAGGCCTAGGTAGACATCGGAGAAGCGAGGTTTACGGGTAGAAAACCATGGTGTGTCTATCTCAGCGGAATACAAATATGACTGAGTTGACGAAAATGAAGTGTCGCACAGTTCAAATTTTCACAGGGAGTTCTGCCATTCACATAAAGTTGAGATGGCCTCTCTAACCACGCCATCATAGGTCAACAGTCAGTAATAATTTGGCAATACATGGTTTGAACTTCACATGCAATAGCCCAATAAAAACACACCCAAAAGTAGTTCTTACCTTTATATTTCAGTTTTCAGTTTTGAATTTATCATTTCTGAATTTTGAGTGTAACTGTCTAAAATTGATTGCTGTTATTTCAGATAAAAAAATCAAGCGTCGCTTATCCCCATACCTGTGTTTGGAATCTAGATCTTTTTGAACTGTATCTTCCTAAACTTTAGAAAAAAAAGATGGATCTAATTCCTAGATATTTTCTCCTACCTCACACTTAGCTTTCATCATAGTTAGTAATGCATGCTTTATAATTTTCATGATATACTGTAATTTGATACAAGTTGCATCTTTTGTCATATGGTCGAGGCTCCGAAGTCAACAAATAATGTAACCAATATAGTAACCATTTTCTGCTTACAATTTAGACAATAAAAATTTAACTACCTAGGCTACGAGTTTGTTTCAAATATAAGAGCCCTTGTGTTTTGAAACGTCTTAGGACTGAACATTTTGCAGTAGCTCAAAATGTTCATTGCTGAAAGGATTGACCTTTAGAAGTGTCAGATTTCTCATTTGTAATATCAGTAAACCCTTGAGTCTCCCTGTTATTAAATGAACATGCGAGTTTCTGATCACTTTTCTGTTTATTTTACAGCATACAGTTATTGTTTATTTTATTTGGAAACCATTCCTGTACATAGTTTTGGGATTCCCTCGACATTTGCAGTGATCACATCATGGCCTTCGTCTTCCTTTTCCCAAGATGAAATTGTTTATATCTGTTTCTTCTGAACCTGTCCTTGCTTGAATTCAATATGTCCACTTCAATCATATCCAGGTGATGCCTATGATGTATGATGGTATTGAAATATTGTGGGACTTTCAATTTCCCTTGATGCTGATTATGGAGAGAATTTTCAATTTCAAACACTTGAACTAGTGTTTTCATTTTTGTGTTTCCTTAGCCGCATCCTAGGTCCTCTTTGCTTTTCCATATGGAAGAAAATACGGTACTATATCGTTGTTATTGAATGAATTCATCAGCCATGACATCACCTTGGTGTCTTGTCTTCTATACCTCAAATTTGGGATCTTCCTTCTTTCATTGGGCTGCAAATCATCTTTTCCTTCACAACTGATGAACTTCATCACTGAGTGCCCCATTCAGCTTGTGTCCGCTCTAGTAATGGGAAGATTAGTAATTTCGGATCCTCCATTCTTGCTTGAAGCAGAAATATTATTATTTATGTAGTGATGAGGTGACTTTAGAAATGCCTTATTTCTCTTATGAATGGGAATGCCACAGACACAATAAGGGCTATATTTCAGCCGGTCTTGTATCCGCTCTAGTAATGGGAAGATTAGTAATTTCGGATCCTCCATTCTTGCTTGAAGCAGAAATATTATTATTTATATAGTGATGAGGTGACTTTAGAAATACCTTATTTCTCTTATGAATGGGAATGCCACACAGACACAATAAGGGCTATATTTCTGCCGGTCTTGTATCCGCTCTAGTAATGGGAAGATTAGTAATTTCGGATCCTCCATTCTTGCTTGAAGCAGAAATATTATTATTTATATAGTGATGAGGTGACTTTAGAAATACCTTATTTCTCTTATGAATGGGAATGCCACACAGACACAATAAGGGCTATATTTCTGCCGGTCTTGTATCCGCTCTAGTAATGGGAAGATTAGTAATTTCGGATCCTCCATTCTTGCTTGAAGCAGAAATATTATTATTTATATAGTGATGAGGTGACTTTAGAAATACCTTATTTCTCTTATGAATGGGAATGCCACACAGACACAATAAGGGCTATATTTCTGCCGGTCTTGTATCCGCTCTAGTAATGGGAAGATTAGTAATTTCGGATCCTCCATTCTTGCTTGAAGCAGAAATATTATTATTTATATAGTGATGAGGTGACTTTAGAAATACCTTATTTCTCTTATGAATGGGAATGCCACACAGACACAATAAGGGCTATATTTCTGCCGGTCTTGTATCCGCTCTAGTAATGGGAAGATTAGTAATTTCGGATCCTCCATTCTTGCTTGAAGCAGAAATATTATTATTTATATAGTGATGAGGTGACTTTAGAAATGCCTTATTTCTCTTATGAATGGGAATGCGACACAGACACAATAAGGGCTATATTTCTGCCAGTCTAAAACCGTAAGATTTTTTTGCCATTGCCTTCTTCAATTGAACATTTTTCAGCCATTTAAACCTTTCGGTTGGTTTCGACTGGGAAAAACAAGTGTTCTAGTTATTGGGAAGGTCACTCCAGTAAACTAGGTAGCAGTCTATCAAATTTCCTCAAAATAACATAAAATATACGAGGAAACAAATAAACAATTTTCCTAGAAGTTAAAACTAACTTATTCAGAATCTCTATAGTACTTATTTGTGGAATGCCCATTTGAGTATTGCTTGAAGATTTAATTCCATTAAAAGGTTGCAGTCTGCATGATTTCTCCATATATGCGTGTTCCTTTCTGTGCTTTCAATAATGCGATATTTTGATCTTTCTGAGTATTATTAGTACTATCATTTATGCGATTCTTTCTGACTTAAACTTGTTATAGAAGAGAAGCTTACACATGTTGGCCAACTAATTCTGGTGCCGAGGAATTCAATTATGGAACACGTATTGACCATATTCTCAGTGCTGGGCCATGCTTGCATAGAGATGAGAATCAAGGAGGCCATAGCTTTGTGTTGTGCCATGTTGAAGAGTGCGATATATTACTGCAGTACAAACGCTGGAAAGCCGGTAATACACCCAGGTATAGATTACGGAAGATGGAGCCAAAGGCTCTTGTGTTTTCTATTTTAGTTATAATCTTTGGAATAGTTGTGTAAAATGTTCTATCTTCTGATCTTTCTTCTGTTTTCCTTTTCCTTCTTAGAAGTTTCTTTGATTCTTTCTTCATGTTCTGTGTTTCCTCTTCTTCCTCTCTTTTATCTTGTACCCATCTCAGTTAAGTTGTCTATTTAGACATTATTTGTTGAGTTGTAACTTGTCTCAGAGAGTAGAAGGTGGAATAATACTTTTTTATGTGATGATCTAATTGTTAACACACAGTCTAGAACCTTATGAAGCTAAGCTCATTTATGGGTATCACTGGAAGACAATGCTAGGTCAATATGATATTCTCATGGATCACAATCACAGCTACCAATATGTACAGATATCTTCTGCTACCATAAAATGTATACTCATTATCATGCTTCCAGTGATATATTTTTATTCCTGCTGTTATGCATTATATGACCAGGTGGAAAGGAGGGAGAAAAGTCAAATTGGAAGGTTCAGATCATGTTCCTGTCTATGTAAGGTTGCTCGAGATCCCTGATATTCAAGAACACAATACTCCCTCGTTATCTACTCGATACTGTCCCCAGGTCTATGGATCTCAACAGACTCTAGGTATGAATTCTATATTTTTCAGATAAGCATATCTTTGCTGTTTATTAGTTGTCAATGTTAGCAGCGGAAGTATATCTGTCTCTATTATGTACTTACACGTTTAGAACAATTATTTAACATTTATTGGCAACTGAAGTTGTCCAGTGTTATCTCTGGATGTACCACATAATATGATCAGTTTCATGGTTTTTACTTTTGCATATCAAGCATATTAAAGTGGGCTATTGTTTTGGTTATAATATTAGGAAAGAGTAATGAATCAAAATGTTTAGGTTGGTAATTATTGATCTCTGAGTGTCCTAAAGGAAATAAAATTAGTGAATTAACAGGGTATTCAGTAGATTTTTATGCTGGTGAATTAATCTATGATGGTTATATGCTGATATGAGTTCTTAAGATGCTGTTTTGTGATAATTTTCAACAAGTTTGGATGCAGTTGATAAAGGAAAGACTTGGACGGTTTGTCATGTCATAAGGTTGAGAATTAGTTTTGGCTTCAAATTTGTAATTGAATATATGAAATGTGTACTTCAACTTGATTGGTTCCAACGACGGTGGTTTTACCTCTAAAGGATGACAAGGAACGTACTATATTAACTACATTTTAGTTCTGATTATCAATTATTTGAAAATTGTTAGTTTATAGCTACTTGTAAAACCAACTACACAGATGAACTTAATTGCTTAATAATATGATTTCTTCGTAGCTCCTATTGCCTTATGGTCTTGATCAATGGTGTAACCTAGCAAAGATTCAATTTCTTCATCAAACAAGTAATTCGATCACCAAGAAGCATCAATAAACTACACCCACCCAAATTAGTATTCTGCGTATAGCCCTCACTGCACGCCCTATCTAGACTTCCAAAATGCTGCAGTAAGTGGCATAGAATGAAGATTCATCAGACAACTAGCTTGAAAGATCAAGCACACAACTTCTCTCTTACCAATCATGTGCTGACTACTTTGACCACAAGTTGCATTGTTACATGATGTCTGGCAATAGGATGGATAATTGGACAGTGGTGGTCTCAGCTAAACTCTTCCTCACGATTTCAAGAATCGCGAGGCTATGTTTTCTCTCTGACAATGTTCATTGTTTTTATCTCTTATCATTAGTTTTCCTTACTGAAGCTCTCTCCAGAAGCAAATTTTGTTGGATCTTCCGCATATAATTTTATTCCATGGCCTTTTAATATTTTCCTAGTTTTACATTGAAGATGATGTTAAGATCAAGATACATTTGCCATGATTACAGTGTCAATGTTGGTGAAAAGGAAATCTGGTGAAGAATTCAGTCAGTGTAGGGGGTCAAGTTCTTTCTCTGATGAAGGTAATGTTATCCAGAGTTGCAATCAGCTTGTGGAAAGAACCCCACATTCCTGGAGCTCATCTTCATCAATCTTGACGGACACTGAATTTTCTACACCAGAGGGGGATCCTGAACCTTTGGAGAAACATTCTCCTTGTAGATTAACTTCCACTGAAAACGAGGGTGCTAAATCATTGGCCTCCATGGACAAGAAGAAGAAAGCAAGACAAAATCAATGGTCTCAGCTTTCACTCAAATCGTTCTTCCAGTCAAGTAATAGTGATAACTCGAGCAGTTTGTTTGCTAACAAGAAGCTTAACCTAGCAGACATCTCTAATTCTGTATCGAATGAAACTCTTGGTGAAGGTAGTGAAAGTTGTGGTCAGAAGGAGTGGGAACCAGAACAAAGTGCAGCAACCCAAGAAGAAAGTTGGAGTGATGGCTCTCAACCTTTAGAAAATGAAAAGAAAAATGTGGCTATAGTAGAGTGGCAAAGGATTCAACAACTTATGCAAAACAGCATTCCTCTTTGCAAGGGTCATAACGAACCTTGCGTCTCTCGAGTGGTGAAGAAAGCTGGTCCGAATGTCCGGCGCCGATTTTTTGTCTGTGCACGTGCTGAGGTATCAGCTATACCTTGCCTTCATTCTCATGAACAGTCAAAATTTCAATATTGTTGTTTATTACTATTTTCCCGACTTCTTTTAGGGGCCTGCATCTAATCCTGAAGCAAACTGCGGTTTTTTCAAATGGGCTGCTTCAAAAATGACGCGTAGAAGATGACGTGTGCTCTTCCGATCTCCCAGTTTTGTATACTAAACCGTTAAAGAGTCCCAGTTTTGTATACTAAACCGCAAAGTTATGGGGAACCTGGGGAGATCTTTGTAGGTCATAAAAGCATCCACGTTGGAGGTGTTAAAACGGTATTAGGGATATGTGTTAGTCAAATTAATGCACCGGT
The DNA here is from genome assembly GCA_963692815.1 of Nyctanthes arbor-tristis. NCBI lineage: Eukaryota > Viridiplantae > Streptophyta > Magnoliopsida > Lamiales > Oleaceae > Nyctanthes > Nyctanthes arbor-tristis. The sequence continues at coordinate 32,579 of CAVNYN010263358.1, read as the reverse complement.
GAACGTGTGCCCCAGTGGATGTGTTATTCACCAGTCGATGTGTTAGCGGCGTTGTTAAAAGAATTATTTTAACTCAATGTTAAATGTAGTAACTATTTTAAAATCTGAGGTGGTATTTTTATCTTTCAAAAATTTTCTTTTTTAGAAGGGCCACAGTGTGACATGGCATGCTTATTTGGCCAGGGAAAAAAGGTCCTACGGAAAAATAGAAGCCTTATGTATTAAGTAATAATTAATCTATTTGGGCAAATAAGTGAGCAAAAGTTATGATAAAAGGGGTTTAAATATTTTATTACTGTTTAAATGACTTTAAACCTCGAATTGTGCAGGAATAACAAAGTAATTTGAACTCTATATATTGCTATAGCTTTTGTTCACTGTGATTTGTTAAGCGATTACTAACTTTGTATGTATGTCATTTCATTATCAAAATTCACTTTTCTACAGATCGGAAGAGCAAAAGATTAAATAAACATCTATTTGTATGGCATTGCTCTTAACTTCCGATCTCTTTATGGCATTTATTACTTGCATTGTTATTATAAAATTATTAAGGAAACCGAAAGTAACACTTCAGTATCTCAGTGGTGGAGGAAAATAAAAGAGAGGATAATTCCTGATTGATGATTATATGAAGAATACAAGCATCCCTATTATAGATGAATAAATGGGGTAAAATGGTCATTACAAAATATAACTTTATAATTATAATGTACAACTTGTTAACCATCTTGCAAGTGGTGGATTCATGAATTAAAGTAGATAATCAACTTTTTTGCTTGTAAACACTTGCCTATTACATAAGCCATTTGCATAATCCAATCATTTGCATCATATATTCTTGTGAGCGCTTTGTACATTATCATTCACTTGCATTATGAACATAGCAAATCCATCGTATCTAAGGTCACCTATACATTCAACTTGCTTAAAATAAGTTAATGAATTTATAAAACTCCACGTTGCATGACCATTTTGACATAATATGTCTTGTTAAAACTTTACCAGAAAAAACGCTGTAGGGAAAAAATTCTAATGAAAGAAAAGAATACATAATTTTGTATACCAATATTTGTAGTTAAACTTTATTAGAAAAATCTTTTAGGATAAAAACTTGATAAATGAAAAAAAGTGTGGCGTATATGGACTCCCCCTCATCTAGTCATCACATAATAAGATCTTCGTATTGGCGCATTCTAATCTTGTGCACCATTTTTTCAAAAGTCGCAGTTAGAAGTGATTTGGTAAATAGATATCCCGAGTTATCACAAGAATGGATTTGTTGAACATCAATTTCACTATTCTTTTCAATATCATGAGTGAAGAAGAATTTCAATGAAATATGCTTGATTCTATCACCTTTGATGAATCCCCTTTAACTGAGCTTTGCATGCTGCATTATCTTCAAATAAAATTTTGGGATGTTTTTGTTGCACGACAGGCTACATGTTCCATGAATATATTGAGTAATAAATCTCAGTGATATACATTGTCGACTTTCTTCGTAAATGAATTGCAAATAGCTCAACATGATTCAAAGAAATGGTAGTTAAAATTTGCTTGGTAGATCTCCATAATATAACAATACCACCACAGGTGAAAAAATAACTTTTTTGAGATCTGGCTTTATGCCAATCAGACAAATAATTGCATCAGCATATCTTACGAATTATGGCAGAGTTATTGAATAGAATAATCTCATACCAATCATTTGTCAAAGTAGTGAAATATATGTTTAATCTCATTCTAATGTATTGTTATAGAAAATGAACTGCATTTTGCCACATTCAACTACACGTGCTATATATGGCAGCGGTGTAGTCAGAATTTATGTTTTGCTGGGGTTAAACAATAAGCGCATATTTATATTATGAAACTTAATTGCGAATAGTTTTATATATCAATATTTACATTGCAAAATAGCATCATATTGTGCATTACATGCAAAATCAAATAGAGAAAATATATCAATTCAAGCAAATAAATGTGAAATATAATGCATCTATACTTGATAAAAGGTATGAGAATTATCTCCTTACGCTTAGAGACTCTCTTTTGAAATTTTAATATTTTAGTCTTTATAAACCAGAGTAATGTATAGAAACCCTTTGCAGAAACTTGTTGCCTACTAGTTCGCCTTCTCAATCACACACCATAACCATAAAACTAAGGGCATACCCAACTAAGAAATATAAAAAGAATAGGGCCTTCTAATTTAGCTTCCAAAAATTATTCTCTTACAAGTTACAAAATTAAGGCAAATATACAGATAGTGCACCAAAAAAAAAATCCAAACATGTAATCACAAATTAAATCCAGCAATTCACAACTAATATTGACTTGTCTCTTTGACTTTCGAAGGCAAAAAGAAAAAAGAAAAAGAAACTTGAAGCTCTGTGTGAGTCGACCAATGTAGTGAAAGGAAGTGAAATAAGGTTCTAAGAGACAAAGTTCAAGAAATGGAAAAGGAAGATGAAAATAAAAATCCCATACTTTTCCATGAACATCTTTTCCTAGGCTCTGATTTCTAAATTTGAAATTAGGCAATTGCCTAATTGGGTTCCTTCGTCCTTGTTCCCGTTTGGCTGAAATAGAATTGACATAACAGTTCAAATGAAATAAGAGAAAATTTGGTTGGGAATTGACATGTTTGGGCAAAGAAAAATGCAGAAATCGGGCTACTCAATAAATGGGCTGAGGTAAATAATTAGGCTTTTAAAAATATTGGAATAGATCGGAAGAGCGTCCAAGCTTGTCCGTTCTCCTCCCCCTTTAAACCCTTCTTCTCCACCCGACTAGACCGCTATTCCTCTGCAATTTGGCTCTACTTGGCTTCGAATTTCAGAGAAAAACTTTCGCATTTCAAAAATAGATGTAGGGGCGACCTCCACTACGGCTCCAGGATGTTGCAGGGGCAATCGCCCCCATGCCCTCCCCCTTTGGCTCCGCCCCTAATTATATGGTCTTGTATACCAAGAATTTCTTCATTACATTTTCGATGTCCAAACGGATATTTATATATGTCATGAAGTACTCAATGAATGTGCTTTAATCATATAACATCTATTGAATACTTTTTCAACATATGGCTGTCCTTTCTTTTTTCTTTTCTCTTGCCCCTTTTTTTGGCTTATTTTGCTTTTTTCTTTTTTTCCTTTCTCCTTTTTCTTTTTATCTTTACCCTTTTTTCCTTTTTTATTTCCTTTTCCTTTCCTTCATTTTCCCTATTATCTCTTTTCATTCTTTATTTATTTTCTCTCTTTTATTTTTTCCCCCATTTTCCCTTTTCCAACAACCATGTTTATTAGTGTTTCATTTAAATTGTAATATTTTTGTAATAAGTTCTTTTATTTTTTTGTAACAGAGTGTGATACATGTCAAACAATCTATGTTATGAGTGCAACAATGTATGCTATTGTGTAACAATCTATCTTATATGCGTTACAAGGTTCGTTACATTTGTAACAAGGTCTGGTACATGTGTAGCAATCTATATTATGCATATAACAATCTATGTTATTAGTGTAACAAAGTTCATTATGTTTATAGTAAATTATGTTATTTGTGAGACAAGTGTGTTACATGTACATCAAGCTATATTATATGTTAACAATTTATATTATGAGAATTAAAAAGTGTAAACATACCCTATTTCTGAATATTTTGGATTAAAATTTCAAAGTTATTAAGCAAAAAAATGTGTTATCTGTGTAACAAGGTGTGCAACATGTGAAAAAGTTTGTCATCTATATAATAATGTATGTTATGTGTTACGTGCGTAACAAGATTTGTTATATGTGTAACAAGTTATGTTGTAGCGACGTGAAAATTTTTCGATATAAAAATTTTTCTTTTACTTACACGTGTTATGAAGACTTACCAAAATAAATTTTCGATGATCACAATTTTTTTTTATTGCTCTCATCTGCTCTATATTAATGCTTTAACTGTACAAGTTATAATAAAAGAATTCAATTTTCAAGAATTAATGACAATATAATAAAGAGGAAATTAGATAATATACACTTTTTTTGATTACCCACTTAATTTTACATCTTACCTTGAAATTAATTGTAATGATCCCCTTTTAGCTTTGTAAACATACCATTCTTAAATATCTAATTTTGGATTTTTTTTATAATTATCCTATTATTATAATAATATATTATTTTTGGCAGATCTATCTTAGATATAATAATAAATAAAATAAAATAAATTAATAAGAAATAAGTTGGGCATGATAAGCTTCCATGGAGGAAATCATGCATGAATTTTTTTTTTTTTTTTTGGAAACCTCAACAAACAAAATTGAAAGTATAAAAAAATAAACACACTTCATAAGTCTTGAAACTATTATTATTATTATTATTATTACTAGAATTTCCGCCAGTGCATTGCACGGGGAGAACAACAGTAATAAGAAAATTCAATATTAACATGTACTTAGTCTCAATTAAATATATATTAAATGCAATAATGGTAATATACAATTGATTTAATAGTCACACTTAGTTCTGATTTAATACCATGTAATATAATATGTGAGTGGTGTCGTATCATGCATTAGAGTACGCCACATAGGAAATCACAATATATCATTTGGTATTATATATCTGGTGTTAAATTACTTTCAAAATAAAATAATAATGGTGCTACTAAGAAAAACTAATGTACAAAAATTTATCTAATCAAATCAATAACCGATTATATTACACCCAAGTGTGTAACAAATATATATATATATATATATATGTAATGAGAGCTATCAGCCACAATTAGCTCAATTGTATCAGTATGGCACCATGATACAATTTTTCCCGCCCAAAGCACACCTGACATCAGCGATCACGTCACTCACTCACAAATACCTGTTTTACCCAATGCAGAATGTTCCTGACCTAGCCGCTCCATTTCGGCCTCACCCCTAGATCGGACCTCCAACAACAAGCAAATTTATCCTCACCGCAGCAATCGAATTCATTTGCACGTCCCCATATCAAGACCAATGTATCAGGCTCACCCCCTACTTCGACCTCCATTCAAATCCTTATTCATCATTGTCCCAGCCGATTAATTTCTATCGCACAAACCCTAACCAATCCCAAATGGATAGCCTCTCGAAATCCTACTACATTGAAACCCCTGATTTTAGGGATCATTGATTTACAATTCCGTTCTCGAAGTCCATATTGGTATGAGCAATTATCTGCTGCTATAGCCTCAGTTTGTGATCATTCAAAAAGTCTGCATTCATAGTTCTCGCTGATTCTAAGGTTATTTCTCTGCTTATTGGATTTGGCTGATTTTGTTGTCTGCTTATTGCTTTAGTATTTCCCCCTTTTCGATTCATACTGTTGATGGTGCTGTTAAATTAATTAGAAACCGGAGTATGGCCTATGTTCTGCTTTGTTTTATTGAATCTTGTTGGGGTACGTTATTTATGTGTTTAATTTGTTATACTTTTTATGTTAGTAAGTGTTGTCCTTTGTTGAATGTATTGTGTTGGAGCCTATGTTCTGCTTTGTATTGTAGTGTTGAAGAAATACATTTTCTTCTGCTCCGATCTGTTATGGTGTATATGTTATTTAATATGTGAAGTTAATGTAGGACTGGAATGTATGTTGAGATTTTGATTTGCAGAGTCTCTGTTTTGAGTTGAAGTTCTCATTTAATATTTAAGTGATCTAGAAAATGGTCAGGTCATTTAGAAAATCTTCTTATAAGTTCTTATCATTACCCACTATTTGTTCTCTTTTATGCTGCTCAGTGGAAACATATTCATGGGATCAAAGACTTTATGGGAAGGATGTTCGTTCTGTGAAGATCAAGAAGAACAAATATGTGGTTAAGTTCAAGATAAGAGCAAATATGTGTTTCTTTGATCTCGAGAAGGCTGACAAACTAAACCAATCCCTTCCTCCACGTGTTAATTCTAGACTGACCCGGTTCAAATTGAATTGATTGAATGACATTGCTCACGACTTGCTTTTTGGTGGACTTTCGAGCTCACAATTTCTAATATTTTCTTTCCAAGTCTGCTATCTATCTTTAGTTAACTTTAAGCAGAGGTTTTAATTTTTAGTTTCGTCTAATTACTAAAGCGATCAGACGCTGACCTCCCAAAAGTTGATTGATCAAGGAATGCTGTTAACAGTTTGATATTTTCGTGCTCTTACTCATAATTTTACTCATAATTTTCTATGAACTTACGAAAGGAGGCAGCCTATAAATCAATTACCTCTTTTTAGTTGGTGTGCCCCTCTGGATATTTTTTTATGAAGTTAAAACGACTCTAGAATTCGATTGAATCACTTAGATTTTGATGTAATATTCCCAAATATGTGTGTGAGTGTGCCTTAATTATATAAAATTTTCTAGAAAGTATTGTTTGAGTTTCAAAAAGATTCACGAAATATGTAAAACTGTCTGTAATATTTTGGCTGTCATGTTGTTGACTGAGAACCATTGTTGTTCGTCTATGGCTTTACTTTATGTGGGATGATTTATTTTATCCGTCTTAAGTGCTCTATGCTAAGCTAATTTGCTCTATACTTCCATGCTATAATAAATTTGACTATCAAAAGTGTGTCTCTTTTCAATTACAGCTTACTGATATTGATGCTTGAAGTATATGTTTTGTTTTTGGTGTGACAGGAATAATTTCAACTTCTTATTATGGCCTATGGGAATAGTTTGACGTGTGCATGCTGGTATAAGATCGAGTTCTGGATCATAGAACTTTGGAGGGTCTAAGATACAACATTTCTTTTTCTTGCAAAATCTTTGAAAAGTTTATACCTTCATTTGGAATTGAAACTAATGGTTACTGAAGAGTATAGTTCAGCAAACGATCAATCTACCTTTGTAATAATTCATCGATCTTTTACCTATATTTCATAAATGCAATTTAGTAGAACTGCCGAATAAGAAATAAATTTAGAGCATAAAAAATCTTCCGCTTTACTTTCAATCTGAAAAGACTAACATAGATCTATAATTTTCAATTTTTCATAAACAACTTGCAGACGTTCATGAAATAAAGGTTGTGGGATTAAACGGTATAAAGTTAAACACCATAACCTTTTTGATGTTTTTAAGTATCATAAAAATTTTCAAATAATATAATATTTGGAGGATTGCAATATCTTTTTATCTTATTGACTTATAAGTTTTACATAAGTTAGTGATTATTCTTAAAGCCTCTTTTATTTTCATTTCCAATAAAAAGATAATCACTAAGATAGTTCATTATTTTATTTTCGTCCGTCTCAAAAAGATAATCTATTTATTATGTTAAACATGTATTTAATGTTTTATTTTCATCTGTGTTTTTAATTAATTATTGTTATTCAACTACTTATAAATTGAAATTCTTTCAAACAATTAATGAGATATAATGGTATATATAGAAAAATAAAGTGAAATTTAATGTTTCAACTATATTAACTATTGTTTCTTAATCTATGTGAAAATAACTATTAGACTATCTTTGTGGAACGAAAGTAGTAATGCTCATGCAATGAGTTTCACATCTAGACATGAGTATTAAGGAACTAATATTCACTGATAATTGAGGCTTTCACTGTTTACAGACACTATATTTCAATGTGATGTGAGTATATGGAATTATTTATTTTAGAACTGCAACAATAGTTTGGATAGATTAATTTAAGGGGGCTATTAATAGAATTTTCAAAAACACGATAGTTAATGACGAATTGCCAAAAGTTTTTCAATTCATGCCGTTAAAACTCTCTCGATGCAGTAGAACCAGATAGTTGTTGTGTCGTTGAACCCTTTGACAAATAACTCTTTTATTCTACTGTAGGCTGCACATGGCAAAGGTTCCGATTCTATAACATAGACTTATAATGGTGGATTCCGTTATATATCTCTTTTGTTCTCAATTGTCTTTGTTTAAAGCACTGAATTACCAATGAAATGTATTTTAATTACTTTTGCTCATTACAAATAACAACTACCTATATGTGCTCATTATTTGTATGAATTATATTGAAAAAAACGTCTCAAGGGTTAATATTCATTACGTTAGCATATTTAGTGTGAGTTTGTAAACATCGTTTGGCACGAGCTCTTAATAAAACCACTACTTTCTACCCGACACAATATTATACCGTTAATAAATAATATTAAACATGTTAGATAATTTAAAGAGTAAATTATAAGAAAATATTATTAAACGGGCATAATTATATACAAAAACATTTGTCTATTGTTTCCTAAATTTTCACAAATGTAATTACACAAACCTAAAACAATAAAAATTTCATAAAAATCAAGAATTTAAGACTGAATTAAGCTCATTATCTTTCAAAATTGTTCATAAAATTTAATTATACAAATTTTAATTAGTTTGAATATTCCTACTTGGCATGAAATTTTTTCAAATTAATTAGTTTTTTGTGTGGGTACCATCTTATGTCTCTGAAACTTTTTATCCGAGTAGACACGAGTATTATGGTACATGCCCGAAACACAATATTAGACTGTTAACTAATAATACTAATTAAGTCACATGATTAAAAAAAGTAAATTATAATAAAACATTTAACGGGTACATAAGCGGGGATGAAGAAATTCCACCTGCTACTATGAAAAATATATATGTGATAAAGAAAGCGAACAAGCAAACATAATAACACATATCGTATTATTTTTGAAAAAATAAGCTTTTAATAATTGTTATAACAATCTGACTAAACTGAGGTTTTCATTTTATTTTACCATACTTTCATTTTTTTTTTAAATTATTTTACCATACTTCAGATGCTCTATTTGATAATTAATATGCAAAATAGAGAACCGATTACATATTGGTTGCAAGTGTATGATACACATTAAATCCATGCAGTTCATGTTTATTATTTCTTTACGACATTAAGCCTAACAAGCATATTACGCTATATTTTATATGTGGAATTGCTTTAAATCTATACCCGTGCAATGCACAGGTGAAAAAGCTTTAAAGAGAACACAAAATAGAGAATAAAAAATTAATATAAACTCTTAATTAGAATAAATTTCATTAAAATTTACTTGTTATAAATTTCTTTAAGAAAATATTCTTAATTATACAAAAAATCACCTGTTATTTTTTAAGGAAGAAAGTTAATAAAAGTTATTTTAATATTTAAGTTATTTTATTAGAAAGTAGGGAAAAAATTTTAAAAAAAATATGTAAAACAAATTTAATTGTTATCCAGTACCATTAGAATAAAATTGATAATTATCCAAAAAGATTCATTTGAATTTCTTTAAGAAGATATTCTTAATTATCAAAAAAAATGAATAATAAAATAAAAACAGAAAGTACGGAAAGATTAAAAAAATGTAAAACAAATTTAATTGTTATCCAGTACAATCAGAATAAAATTCATAATTATTTAAAAAGATTCTTATAAATTTCTCTAAGAAGATATTCTTAATTATAAAAAAAAAAAGATAATAAAATTAAAACAGAAAGTAAGGAAAAATTAAAAGAAAATGAAAAACAAATTTAATTATTATCCACCAGTGATGTCATCAATGGAGTTACTAGTATTCTTATGATGCCAGACCAGTGACAAAAAATTACAACGCTAGACGACTTCTCTTATTATTAATATATAGATTATTAAAACTATTTAAATATATTTCATTTATCTTATGAGGTTCGTTTAAATTAGGCCTCCTCTATATATACCATTACCAGCCGCCGCCACACCATATCCCATCCATCCACCCCCACCGTCACCATTCCTCCGACCGTCACAACCATCACCTCCTTTCCAATTGCTGCTCCATCCGTCTACGCAACCGTACACCTGTCTAATCCATCCAACCACATCCAACCCAGTGACTGCTTTCAACACCACAAAACATCACATCATGCCATTACTACTCGCCTTCATGGAAGTAGGTGTGGTGTGCACCTTCGTAAATGGAGGTGCAGATCCGTGCGTCTTTCAACATTTGCTTGCCTTTTTTGGGTTATCCTAGTCTTTGCATTAATTAATTTTTGGATTACTGTAACGCTTTAAATTTAAAAGTATTATTTTATAATTTTACGGAACACGTGAACATTTAATAAAATTAAAAGTTAAATTATATTTCAAATACTTTTATTAATGGGTTGAGAATTTTAAACGTTATTAACAATTTAAAAATGGTTTATATGAGATAATATGATTTTATTATTAAAGAAAAAGAATACAGAATATGTTAATATTCATAGGTCGTTAAATTTAAAATGCTATAAGTTTTAACTAGTAGTTTTATTAATCTCAGAAATGTTATAATCAAATATTTTATTAAAGATTCACGTGGCTACTAAGAATTTATTAAATGAACATTGTTTGACATGCCACGTATTAATTCAAAAGGTGAGTTGAGAAAGGAAAAGAAAAGAAAAAAATAAATAAATATAGCGTGGCAGCCACTTGAGGAAGTGCAACACGCCACGAATTGAGATTAAAAGGAAAAAAAAGAAAAGAAATATTGCTGCCTATAAATTGGGGGCCTTTAACGTTAAAAGAAAAAGAGAAAATTTATCCATGGGGGCTAGGCCCCTTTGGTAAAGGGAAATTGTATTCCCACATTTTATGGTCACTAATTTATACTTTTAATTATTACACTATAATAAAGTTACATTTGTAACCCTAATTTTAAAAATAAAAATAATAAACAAAACTCATTTTTACATATGAATTTTTCTCTCTCCCCTCCACATCCACATCCTTCCATCTACCCCACCTCCGCCCCTGATTCAGCAGCACAATCCATCTCACTCCCCCAATTTCCAACACTCGGTGTTCTTGTCGGATGAAATCAACAATTAAGTGAGACAAATTGAATTGTAACATACACTAATTTCTTGAATTTAAGAGGGGAAGCAAATGATGATATAAAGTATCACCATATACTGATGCCTGGAATTGAAGGAATCAAATTGAGTTACAAAGGCAGAAGGCAATTCGTGTATCCGACCGTTAACAAGAGTGGATAAGCAGCTTGGTTTAATTTATTTGGCATATCTTGACCTCTTGAATTGGGGTGTGGAGAGAGAGAGAGAGAGAGAGAGAGAGAGAGAGAGAATTACCATAATAACCAAATTGAGTTACTTGCCAATTCATACAATCCACCGTCGATAAGCGTGGAGAAACTGTTGGAATTTTTTTACTGTGATGTAAGGTGGAAAAAGAATACTTTTTAAATAGAAAAAAATGAGTTTAAAGAGGAGGTCACTAGTGTAAATCTCTTTAGGGATATTTAAGTGAATAAAAAAACGTGATGTGAGAATAAATTATTGTGGTAGGAATATAATTTCCTTTTGGTAAATTAGGTGGGGGTGCACCCCCTTATGACTTTCGAGCCACCCCCTCCCCCTCAAGGGGGCGCACCCCTCCATATTTTCCATACAATGTGTGCCCCTACCCCCATGGATGCACGCTATATGTTTAATATAGAGTAAATTTTATCTTAGTTTCTATACTTGTTTTGGTGCGATATTGATAGTGGAACGCATAATATTCATTTGCGAGCTAAAGAACATGAGATTGATAATCCCGTAAATTCCTTTAGTTTCATTTAAGTATTGTCTTAATTTAGTCAAATATTGAAGAGATAAATAAATAGGTAATCTTATATCTGCAGATGTTAGAATAAATCTGATAAAATGTGAGGGATATTAATGGTCCGTGCAATGCAATGTTTAGAAATGCCAAGACTACTAATGTCCCTAGATAGATAGCTAGGGACTAAGGTAAGTGACGGTTCAATTACAATGCAAAAAATAGTATTATGTACTCCTATGTGACAGTGTGATATTTAAATATCTATCATGCCCTATAATATTTATATGATATATTATATTTGTTATGAGGCGTGAAAGTTCAGCATGACTTAATTGGTATTATTGAGAAATATGTTGTTGAACATATGATATGGTATGTCATATGCACACATTTGAGAATGATGACAGAGATGAGAATATGCATATGGCATAATGATTGATATGAGACACCACAGAAGATGGTGTAATCCCGTGTAGTTACATCGCATTATATTTATCGGACGGGCATATACACTTGCGAGTGTTGGGGGCCCGCTGACTGGTTGACTGGGAATATATACTGGACGCGGTGTTGAGACCCAATTGTTGTATGTTATGATCAGACCTTGATTATTTGATGATACTGGTAAGTCCTTGTTGTCTCCTAAGCCGAGCTTGAGGCAACGAAGGAAACGTCGAAGGATTCCCCGAGTCAATGTGAGACTATGACGGACCTTCAGGCAAGGCATTGTGCGCAGGCCTTTTAATTATGAACTCATGTAGTATTTTACATAGAGATGTGGGCCCTATTTGCATTGTGGTGTACGAAATCATCATATACATATACATGTTATTACTTACTGAGCGTGATCTCATATAGTTTTGTATTGTAAGTGTGACAATGCAAATAATGAAAAGTTGTGACAACTTCAAGGTCAGCAGAGGATTGTGTACAGGAATCCTAACCGCGGGTATTAAGGGTCTACTACCTGAGGCCCCCTAAAGGTTACAAACCTTTTTTTTTCTTAAAAGAATTAGTATTACTTTATAAAGGTAAAGTATTTTAGAAAGACAGTATTCAATCTTCTATGCCCTTTTTAAGAAGCGAAGTTTATTCATGGTTGAACAAATATAACTTTATTAAATTACTTTACAAATATATTCTGTCACTTTGAAAAGAAATTCTATATGCCTTAACTTATTCTTCGGGAAAATATGTTGACTCAACTAGTTTATTATTCTTTTTATGTATTACAATATTCAAAAAGGCCATTTCTCAAGTAATACAAAAATGTTAGAATATTTGAGGGTGTTACATCTTGGGTGGTATAAGAGCATGGTTAATAGACCCTGTAGACAATTTACTGTACACATGTCCTATGATCCCTTAGAGTTCACCAACGAAGTAAGTGATTTCTTGATCTATGTGCATTATACATGATGTAAACGTGAAAAATAATAATAATATAAATGCTTAATTTTTAATAATCACAGTGATTAGTTGGAGTTAACTAAAACGAAAATTTGTGATGGAAAATAGGTGCTTTATTAATACATGTATTGTTGTTATTATAATTTCAAAATTTGACCACTGATTTCTAACAAAATGGTATTATTTTATTATGATGCCGATTTAATTTAATTTTCATTTGTTGTTACCAAAATAAATTTTATCTTGTTATTAGAAATATTGAAAGCACCAACTCGAGCAATCAAAGTTTATTTTTCTAGTTAATACCTTTACAATCTCCACATGCACTCAATCGTCAATGTTAAATTTGAATTAAATAATTATTATCTTATTGATTGGTATAGATACTATTTCAAAATAATTATTTCAAGTATTAACATAGTTATTGCATCTTTTACGCTCTTCCGATCTTGATGATAAATAGTAGAATATTAATTTGTTGAATTCATTCCCTTCGACCACTCACCGGAGTTTCCGGTTTACGTAAATTGTATAATAAATGGAAGCTTCTTCCAATGAAAATACGTTTGGAGAAACTTTTCTAAATGAAAATTAAAAGTAACTCGACGTGCATAATAATGTTTATCATATAATAGGTGGCGTTGATTCATCAACTACTTTAAAATATTCGACATCTTATGAATTTTATGTTATCATCTTATTTAAGCGAGAAAGAAATTCAAATATTCATTCAACTCGATTTTACACTGAAAGTATGTTTTACTTGTTTGTGGGAAAAAGTATTTGGTCAAATATCTTCAATAATTTAATTCATCCAGATTCTTCATTTGTTTTCTTAAATATAAGAAAATTTAAGAATTCATTTCTTTTTATTGACAACTCTTAATTAAGAAAAGTGTATGATAATTTTGTCACTTGACAACTTCAACATTTCTTTCTTAGTTAGTTAAGTATAAGTATTTGAAAACAACTCTACTTGTATGTGAGTATTTTTTTTTTGAGTCATATGCAAATAGTAAAATGTAAAGAAATGAATTTTTGAAATTAAAATGTTGATGAACTTCTATGTGATTTTTCTAAATAAATATGTGTTCTTTTTCAATGAAAGGAGTACTTGACTTTATTTTCACGTGAGAAATTTTCAAGTAACATATCATAAAAGAATAATTTATCTGAACTTCTTTAATTGAGTTTTGTCGATTTTATCCATACATAAACTTTTATTTTTCATCAATTTTGAAAGAAGAAAATGATGAGTACATCCACTTTGATATCTTGCTCATAATATATTATTTGAGATTATTTGTTACGTGATATTTCTTTTAATTTATCAAAAGTATGAATTAATAGCTTGCAACAGTTTATTTTGTTGATATTAATTAGTATACATATGCACGTAAAGCATGCATGAATATGATCTGAAAAAGATGTCTATCACATGATTTCATATTGAGGTTAACATGATGCCATGTGTGGTTGGGTGCCTACTATCATGTTGTCATCGAGTGAAAAGTTTTGCATGTTGAACCGTCATGAGATGAGTATTGCATGTTTCTTATCTTGAGGAAAGAATAGAAAAATGTGTTGGAGAAAACAATTCTTTGAAGATTCTAATTGATTTGCATAATACTGAAATTTTGAAATGAATGGAGTGAAGTGGATCGTTGAAGAAAGTATATAGGATCCACTATTGTACTTTTGAATTCGCCCAATGTTTTGGAGTACCTAAAATTCCACCTTGATGGAGAAATCACTGAAATTAATGGTTATTATGAGATTGTATTTTTGTATATAGAATTTGGGTAAAGGACGAGGTTTGACCGGGTATATTGATGTTGAAGATTATGTAAAGACTTCATAAGTGGGATCCATATTAATTGCCCTATCTGTTGACCAATACAGCCATTTTGACTTAAATTGATTGTAAAGGTATACCTATGGGTCTAACTGCAATTTAAGTTTGCGTGATCTCATATAAAGATAGATATTGGGATAGATATTGGGAAGACTATGTAATTGATGATTTGGTTAACGTGAATAAAGATGTTGACCAAAGAAATATGTAAATGGATGGGATGATTTGATTCGATTTTGGATTATATTATAATGATATGATATGGGATATTAAGACTTCTTAGTTCACCCATTCAGCATTAGTATTCTCTTCCCATTGTTTTGAGAGATATCTGAATATCTTTAGAACTTACAGTGATATTTCCTTCAGATCTGTTTGCATCAGTGCAATAAGCTTTACTATATTTGTTTTTCTCTATTTCTCTTGCTCAAATGCTATCTTATCAACTCATGCTTCCGACTCTAAGGTATTCTTATAACTTGTTGTCTTTTACGATGTTACTCTTTTAGCCATGAATTGAACTTACATTTGTAAGTCTACACAATCCTTGTAGTGAGCATATCTTTAATTTAAGCAAGGTTTTGTCCTCTCTAATTGTTTGAGCTTCCTCTTGAGATAGCTCCTAGTGGAGTTCCACCCCCATAGAATTCATATTTGTTTTTGTTATTCCATCCTCAAAGGATTTTGATTTACCTTGTCATCTCTTGGTTGTCACTTGACTTAAGCACAACCTAAGTTTTCTTAAGACTTTGTTTGATTTTGGTCACTTGATTTTGCAACATATCTTCTATCTCTCCCAACTTAAGTAGTTCATCCATCCTAGATGTCTTTCAAGATGTGTCCTCATTTTGCTCAAACCAATTCTCTTTTGTATTCTTTAAGTTTGACTTTACCATACCAAGCATATGCTAAGACGAATTTTCGTGAAACACATCATCCTGGTGTAAGTCATCAAAGAAATCACTTTCAGGTGACTCTTCACCAGACATTGTCTGGCTTTTGGTTCTCAAGCTAATCATTTGTATCAAAAAATTGTAAATGTAGAAAGATAACTTCAGATTCCTTTTGTATGCTTAAGTTTGATCACTCTAAAAGAGTTTTCTAATAATTGTATTGTATATCTTAAAGTTCCATTCTTCTGCACTCTTATAATCTATATGTTCATCATGGATTGCGAGATTGCCCTACCTCGGTATTTTTCTAAACGGGGAAAAAAACTTAATTGTAGTGGCCTCTTTTACCACATGCATACCACGAAACATTGTTTGCTTATATCGTCCAAGCGATTCTCTTCTTATATAGTAATCTTCTTGGGTTACTCTTGTCTCAAAACACCTTTCTATTCTTCCTTCCTCACTATAGCTAAACAATGTTTCCTCTCTTCTTCTATGTTTATTAAAGCCTTGATATTTGCTCAATAATTTTTTTTGACCAACCAACAAATTTTAAAGTGGACCTGGAAGGGTATCTCTAACCAACCTTGCATAGGGACTATAAAACCCTTAGTATGTGAAGATTTTGCTACTCTCATTTTAGACTCTGAGGCTTCATTAATTGAATATGATTCAAAGATTTCATGCCAGAGAGCTTTTGCTTTGTTGAATAACTTTTTCATCGTCATCTCAATTGAATTGAGTGACGATAGCTCATTCTCGATGAACTGCAATGTGAGCTCATTCTTCTTTTAAAATAATGGCTAGAGCGTTTCAAGTCTTCTTTCATATACTTGCGTCCATGTTGTGCTCAAACAACTTTTCTTCACTTGTTGACTTGAGCATATTCATAGCTTTTCATGCCTTGATTTCAATTTTCTCTAAGTTCTCGCATCTTTTAGCTGTACCAATTTTCCTATACTAATTGTCTCCTACAAGTTTTTATCCTGGAAATGATTCATACAGTGAAAAAAGAAAGATATTTGGGACAATATCTATATGTGATTATAATGAATTTTAAGTTCAAATGTTTGATCCAGTGTAAGATGGAATGGATTTCCCAAAATCACAATACAAATAATGTATTAATACTAACACGAGAAAGTTATAAGATGATTATTAAAAATATTATCAAAAGTTTTCAAATAAAAATAATGATATTATGATTTTTTCAATAATCATCAACAATGTTAATGGTAATCTTAGATATGTATAGAAATTGATGCTTAAAATATTTTGGGTACTTCTCATACTCTTATTATATGTATCTGAGATGAATAATCCCTCAGTATATTATATTAAGAGAAAGTTAGATCTTCAATTCAATACCCTGATAGGTATATGGTATTATATGAACTCTTTGAGGAATAAATTTAGTTGGTAACTAAGTTGGAGATAAGGTGATACTACAACAGACACATGATAAAAATGATTGATATGGTCCTTATGTTGGGCTTATATGTAATTTTTTGGTGTGAACAACTTAAGCTTTGTTGGGACCTTGTAGAGATAATTAATCAACTGTTTAGTGATTTTAATTGATGAGCAGATGCAATGATAATGTTTATAGATTGCCATAGGAAATAAATGTCGATTCACTGTTGCCGCCGCCGAATAGAAGAAAGAAGAAGACTAGGGTTTAGGAATTAGAATAGAAGAAAGTCTTCATTGTATGTTTAGGAATATTTATTAGGATAGAAGAAAGAAGAAGACTAGGGTTTTTGGTTAATATAAGCAAAAATTTGGGCCTATACAATTTTGGGCCGAATTTTTATATTCCTTTTTTCATTTTGGCCCTTGTTCGGCCCGAAACTCGCCAGCCGACTCAACCCGAGTCGACTCAGGTTGAGTGGGGTTTTAGAACCGAGTCGGATCGACTCGGTTCTAAAATCATCAACCCTACTCACTGTCGGGTCGAGTTCGGGTTAGGGCCAAACCCGACCCAATTCGGCCGACGCCCAGCCCTATATTTGTGTGTATATAAATATCTATATATATATATATATACACACACACATATGTAAAACCCTAGCTGTAACTCAGACACCACAACCCCCCGTCGCCACCGCCGGCCCCCTCTCCACAACCCGCTGCGCGTCCCACACAACACGATGCCGCTAGTACCATAACACTCCACCTCAATAACCCACCACGACTATTCGCATAAAACTCCACCACCAAGCCGCTGTTGCTGCGTCTCGAGCCGCTGCTATTTGATGTTGCTGCTGGAACGGTTCCAGAGGCTGAATCTGTGTTTTCTTTTTCTTTTTTTTTTTTTTTTAATTTTCACACTTGGCGGCTGAAACCGTAGTGGGTTATTTTATATTTTCCTTTTTTTATTATTTGTTACCATTTATTGGGGTTATTACCATCTTCTGGTTGATTTTTTTTTGTTTATTTTTCTATGTTACCAATCTCGTTGTGTTATGAAGTTCCTTTTTTCTCTTTTTTTTCCTTTTGATTTTCTTTTCTTTTTTTTTTTTGGTTACCAGTTACTCATTATGTTACCCTTTTTTGGTTAACTTTTTGTTTTTTTTTTTTACTTATTGTTACCATTCCCCGTGTTTATTTTGTTACTATTTTCTGGGTGACAACATTTGCTCGCCAAATGGTAATATCTTTTGTTATTTCAATGGTAACTTGCGTTACTATGCTTGTGGCGGTGATTGTTGACAGACCGGAGTTGAAAGCGGTGGCCCCGACTACACTGAACACACCTATTTTTTTATTGAAAAAATTACTTTTTTTATTGTTAATGTGATATTTTTTCGGGTTGTAACATTTGTTTTTTGAATGGTAACATTGTTATTGTGTTTGTGGTGTAGCGGCGCCGACAGTTGACAGCGGTCCGGAGTTGAAAGTGTTGGTGGCGGTACATAAATATGACTATTTTTTTAATGAAAAAATTTCTACTTTTAGTAATTATTATTATAATTATAATATATAAAAAATAATAATTAATAAAGAATTGAATTTTAATTAAAATTGGTTTAGGGTAGTTTTAAAATAGAAAATAGTCTTTTTGAAATTACTTTCAATTTAAGGGTATTTTTAAAAATTCTATTATGACAGGTAGTTTTTATGTAAAGAACTTTTGATAGAGAGAATTAAGAGTCCTACATCCTTTTTTAGTTCTATTGCAATTTTACCTCAATTGGGTTTTTATTGCATTTTTACATGAAAGTCGTGCAGTTTCACCGGTGTTTTTTTTTTTTCAGTTTTTTTAAATTATTAGTAATTTAATTTCTATTTTTGTGCAACTGAATGGTGGTTTTTCAACTCCTCTCCTACATCTCCGGTATATTACACCGCCACATTCCCACCACCACCCTCCCGCTACCCGTTCTCAATCGAGAATAGAATCACCGTCCCCGAAACAGTCATGCCACCCCAGCTTCCTTCTTCTCCACCTACCACCTGACTACTCATTTACCATCCAAACACCCGTCGGAATCATCATCCTCAACTACCAGCAATAAACCATTCTATTTTTCCCAATCTGAACTCCAACCGAAACGCCAATCTCAGCCCCAGTTCAGCCATTCAATTTCCATCAATTTGTAATCCGAAAATTATCACCAATTAAGATCTAAAATCACCAAATTTAGGTAGGGATTATCAATTTTTACTTCAACTACAAGATTGAAAGTTCTAGTTGTGTTCCGTCATTTGCCCATGTGTTCCACTTCTCAGATCGAAGATGTGTTTCCCAGACGTCGAAGATGGTAGTGGGTAGTCGAAGATGTATTTTCAGATCTGGAATTGTGTTTTTAGGCAAAATATGTTTCATCAGTGTCTCGGGGAATACAACTATTGTGGTTTGTGATTTGTCTTCTTGTTTTTTGCCATCGTCTCGTTTGGTTCCGTTTTGGTTTTCTAGTTCTCAAATTTTTGTACTACTAACATTATCCAAATCAATGGGCATCGTCACTGATGACAGTAAGAAATGAAGTTGTGGTGTGAGCGGAGGATGTGTAGTTGATGGTGTGTGTTATTGTGAAATTGATACTACCGACGAGTGGTGCCATGCTGTCGCGGTATTGTGATGGGATGTAGGGTTGGTGGCGGTTTGATAAGTCATACAGTGGTGGTGGTGGGACGAGTGGCGGATTGGTTTTTGTGGTGAGACAGGTGGTGCAATTAACATTCATCGTTACAACTTGCAATTGATTATCCAGGTTTGATACTGCCGTGTTGGTGACAGGGTGATGGTGGTTGGTGGTGGGTTGGCCAGTTGGTGATGCCATGGTGATGGTGGGGATGGTGGTGATACTTGACAAATGCTACCATAAACTGATACTTCACGATACTTTCAAATTAGTACTATAAATGAAAGAAATTCAGATTCAAATTAATAAAATGAAAAATTTTTAAAATGGTACAATTGAATGAAAAAGGGGTATTCTTGTAAATGGTTGAATTCCAAGGTATTTTCGAGACCCCATCTTAATTTTGGGGTATATATCTAAAGAAGGTACTAATTTAAATGGATTTAAAATTCAAGTATTGTAGAGGTGTCGAGATTTGATTGTGGGTGTCGAGATAATGATTAAAATGATATAGGAGTTCATGTCAAATCAAATATATGGTTAAATATAGTGTTGTCATGTATCCAAAAATTAAAATTTAAATTAGTTGATAAATTCGAGGTGTTTTTAATTGGTAGCCAAACATTGTATATATTTTTGAACATGTAGCCATTATTTACTGAAATAATAAATAATGCACCGTGAATATTTCTTAGCATCTCACATCCTCTTAAAAATATTAGGCATTTTAAAAATTGTATCTTATTGACTTTCTCTTAAATGAGAAAGGGATTCAAATTTTATTTAAACTTAATTTTACACTAATGGTGTGTTTGATTACAAGCATGGAATTTATTTGAAAAGAAAATATTTTCTTATCAATTGAATTATCAGTAATTGAATTCCATAGAAAATAATTTGCAAAGCATTTGATTGAAAGTGAAATTTTCAAGAAAAAATGTGAATTACTTAAAAAACAAAAAACCTATACCTCCAATAAGAAAATATGTATATTTTTTGTTTTCAAGGAAAATGTGGTCATGTGACCAAAAATTAGAAAATATTTTCCCCAAAAAAAATCAATCAAACACCACAAAAGTAGGAATTTAAGTGGAAAAACTCATTTTTCATGGAAAATCATTTGTAATCAAATACGCTCTAAAAGTTATCTTCTAGAAATACTTGGTGAAATATATATTTGTCCATCATTTTGTTAAAATTTTAAAAAATAAAATCATTTCTTTTTATGATAACTCTTAATTAAGAAAACAGCATGATAACTTTGAAACTTGCAACTTTCACGTTTGTCTTGATAAGCTAATTATGCTTATCCCATGACTCTAGTTGTATGTGCCAAGGCAAGGAATTTCTAAAACTTAAAATGTTGCCGAATTTCTACCTAATATTGTTCATTTATTTAAATAAAAGAAGTACTTGAATTCATTTTCGTGTGAGAAATACTCCTAAGTCACATTATAAAAGAATATTTGATCCTAACTTCTTTAACTGAGCTTTATTGATTTTATCAATTTTAGCAGTAAATAAATTCTTATTTCTCATCAATTCTTGAAAAGAAAATGACAAGTGTATCTATCTACCTTGGCATCTAAGTCTTGGTATACGGATAGAAGTTAATTGTTAGTATCTCTGTTGCAAAAAGATAGTCTTATTCATTTTTTCATATAGATTAAGAAAAATTCATTTAATATGCAAAATAAACATTAATATCGTAAAAAAGAAAAAATATTAATAACAATTTGGAAAGTAAAAGGCGGAAATTATTATTACCCCAGCATACGTCAGGTTAAAAAAAATACTATAATATATCTCAAAATGGTACTCGGAACATTGTGATATGTGGTTAATATGCAAAATAAACATTAATATTGTAAAAAATTAAAATTAGTTTAGAAAGTGCGTAACACGTGTATACATTTATATCATTTTGCAAGTCCAGTTACTAACACGTCAAATTTTAATGATGGTTTAGTAACTTAAAGACAAGTCTAATGACCAATTAGTAGCACATTAAAGTTCAATAATAGAATTAGTAACTTAAAGGTAAGTTAAGTGACCAATGAGTAACACTTTAAAATATTTGATGACCATAGAAGTACTTTATTTGCCACATGACAGAACCATTAAGCTACATCACATTTTGTTGTTAAGCCACGTCAAATTTACCGTTAAGTCTAACTAACATAATCCATCTCAATAATATATGGGTAATATTTTTATAACTTCAGTCACTTACAGGCAATAAGTTGAAGTTCAATGATAATTTAACAATAAAATGGTAAGATGAGTGACCAAATAATTATTTAACTTTGAACTGATTAGGTCAAAGAAGAGACGCAACATGATACATTTAATTTGAGGTTATGTAAATGAACATGGGTATAACTTCATATGCTACACTCATATTAGTTACCTTATCGGTTAGCTGTGTATATAATATAGTTATTTTAACTTTAGTTTAATATAAAAGTATACTCATTGGTCCAAGCGCGAACTAAGTTTGTGTGCTATTATATAAAAGGTACTGGAAATACTTTGTAATTGATGATTTGGTTGATGTGAAGAATGTTCCGTTCTAGTAATGAGATTGACCACAGAAAACTTTGTGATTGGATTGGATAATTTGGTTCAATTTCGGGTTAAAACATAATGATATTATATAAGATATTAACACTTCTCAATTCACCCATTCAGCATCAAATTGCTCAATTTATGTATTTTTATACATGCTGTTTTAAGAAGGATCCGAATATTTCTAGAACTTGACAGTATCGTTTCCTCTTGAATTGTTGTGTAAGTGCAACTAGCCCTTCTCTATTTGTCTTTCTCAATTTCTTATGCTCAATTGATGTCTTCTCAACTTCTTCTTGCAAGACTTACATATTCTCAAAACCTTGCTATGTTTTATGATGTGGTTCCTTTAGCCAATAATTTGAACTTACCCTGACACGCCCGTCTCAGACCATCCTACTAGACCTGACACGCGGCATGCGCCGACGATGGATACCAGCTTGACCTGAACCCACCGCCAAGGCAAACTAAAAACTTGACTTGAAATTACGTAAACTTTTGGATTAAAATGATTTTATAAAATTTTTGATAGAGTTCCCTCTGTAAATTAGAGATATCCAATCTGAAAATATAAACAACTTCATCCACACAAATCATATCAAATGAAATAGACATGTTTTTTCCTTCAATAAATTAACCAATAATCAAGATGTGAAATTAGAACATTTTTCAACATATTTAAACTCAAAACAATTATCAATAACCAAATGCATATAGAGAAATTCAATTGCGCAGAGTTTAAATGATCTTGAAAATAGTGACTCATCAAAACTAATTTCCAACCATGATTAATACATATGTTAAAAGTGTAACGGAAATATTAAAATAAATGGAATACAATAGTGGCTGGCTGAGAACTCCACAGGCAATCCAATAGATGTTCAAGCTCGATCCTCGCTATAAGAAAAACGTTAGAAAATATATGAGCTGGTAACTCAGTGAGTGGATAAGTTCACAAATACATATATACTTTTCCATATTATTTATTTATAAAAAATCTTGAACTTGATAATACATAGCTATAATTTAAAATGCTGTGAAATTTGAATAAAGTTCAAAAATGTTCTTCTTTATTTTAACGAGTAGTTTAAACGTACGTTGCACGTTATATGATAAAGCAAAATTGTATAGATATAATTTTCATTAAAAATTTTGTAGATGTAGTAAAAAAATTTAAATTATTGATCAAATGTTAACATGTAATGCAAAAAAAGGAGGTAAAAAAAAAGAATCTAACATAGAAGAATAACTTACCTTGGATTATTGGGCACTAATGGTGTTGTATTTAATTGCATTTTAACTTATGATATCATTATTACACACATAAAATTGTGAATTTATAATCATTAATTAATGATTTCATATAAAGTACATACTATTTAAATATAAACAACTAAATCACTTTAAAAACTAAATATCTCCGATAATATTTCTTTTCTAGACATATTTTTACTAAATAATGATCGACAATCATAATATTTAAATATAAACAAATAAATCGCTTTAAAAACTGAATATCTCTGATAATGTTTCATTTCTAGACATATTCTTATTAAATAATGATCGACAATCATATGTAGTACACGTATCTTATAGACACAGTACTAAAGTAAAGTAAAAAAGTATAGACACAGCACTAAAGTAAAGTAAAAAAGTAGTAGTGATAATGGCACAATAGAGTGGTTATTAATTACATTCTATAACCTATCTTCGATGGAACTTTTCAAGTATAATTAAGATGTCATTTACTAAGATTTTAAATATTAAACAATTACACAATTATGATAAGGATAATGTTGGTATTGAAAGAAAAAGTTAGAGACAAAATGGGGAAGTGAATGTTTTACACACATCCCCACTTTTATATATTAATGATAATAATACCACAAGCTACTTATCATGAAATATTGTCAACGCTGCTAAAATCATTTCGTCAAGAATCATCATGAAATCGTTAAAATGCTATATGATGAAAATCATTTCATTTAAAGAATCATTATAAAATCCACCAATAGTATCACTAAGCAGTAGCCCATATGTACAGAGTAATCTCGATGTACAAGGCATACTACTCAAAACTGAGTGATATTGATAACTGAGTAACTGAATAACTAATCATACGCGCGCAGAGCAAGCCCCAAAGGCTAGCACGACCATACATGGCTCAAAGCCTCTGTGTGCATGACGATGGATCTCAAAGACCTGTATATAACTAGTCTAGCACCGTGGAACAAATAACACTGGTTCAAAGTAGGTAACATCACTGAAGCTGGTCTAACACCATGGAACGAATCACACGATGCAGAGCGGTAAAGATCACATAGTTCTTTGGCAGCTTTGAAAATAATTCTTATAACATGCTTTCGTAAACTTTTCATAGCATAATAATATAAATTCTTTTCCAAATCTTTATTCTCATATTGTAAAACACTTCACATAACATAATAATGATAATAACGTGATTTTCTTGAAATTGAGAATCTATATAAATAATGAAATATTTCATGAAATGCTATAATAATGAAATCATGCTTAATACTTGGAAAAATCATTTTCTCTTTTAAAATCTCACTTTAAACATAATAATATGATTAGGCATTTTATGGAATTTCCTATATTACCACAATAAGGAAAAAAATGCTTAACTTTTAAAAATTATAACATTTAATGGACGTAATAAAAAGCATGCTTGAAATTTGAGAACAACATTTTTCCACTCACAGAGTTGATCGCATAGCTGGCTCGATTAGCATGCATTTCCAACCGGCTCGTTATCACCTGGAATCATAACATAACAATCCAATTCAATATGACTTTAATTCTAAGAGCTAAGGTGGAATTATATTTCTTGCTTGGATAAGGATATTGAATATTAAATTGGATATGTTATGATTCCAGGTGATGACGAGCCGGTTGGAAAGACATGCTAATCAAGCTAGCTATGCGATCAACTCTATGAGTGGAAAAATGTTTTTCTCAAATTTCAAGCATGCTTTTTATTATGTCCATTAAATGTTATACTTTTTAAAAGTTAAGCATCTTTTCCTTATTATGGTAATATAGGAAATTCCATGAAATGTTTAATCATATTTTTATGTTTAAAGTGAGATATTAAAAGGGAAAATGATTTTTTCCAAGTATTAAGCATGATTTCACTATTATAGCATTTCATGAAATATTTCATTATTTATATAAATTCTCAATTTCAAGAAAATCAGTTATTATCATTATTATGTTATGTGAAATGTTTTACAATATGAGAATCAAGATTTGGAAAAGAATTTATATTATTATACTATGAAATGTTTACGAAAGCATGTTATAAGAATTATTTTCAAAGCCGCCAAGATACTTATGTGAACTTTACCCGCTCTGAATCGTGTGATTTGTTCTATAGTGTTAGACTAGCTTCAGTGATGTTACCTGCTCTGCACCGGTGTGATTTTTTCCACAGTGTTAGACTAGCTATATACAGGTCTTTGGGATCCATCGTCACGCATACAGAGGCTTTGGGCCGTGTATGGTGGTGCTAGCATTTGGGGCTTGCTCTGCGCTTGTATGACTAGTCATTCAGTTACTCAGTTATAGTATCACTCAGTTTTGAGTAGTATGCCTTGTATATCGAGATTACTCTGTACATATGGGCTACTGCTCAGCAGTACTATTGGTGGATTTTATAATGATTCTTTAAATGAAATGATTTTCATCATCTAGCATTTTAATGATTTCACAATGAGTCCTGACATGAAATGATTTTAGCAACATTGAGAATATTTCATCATAAGTAGTTTGTGGTATTATTTAAATAAAGAAGACCATTTTTGAACTTTATTCAAATTTCACAGCATTTTAAATTATAGCTATGTATAATCAAGTTCAAGATATTTTCAAAAATAAATAACATGGAACAGTATATATGTATTTGCAAACTTATCCACTCACTGAGTTACCAGCTCATATATTTTCTAATGTTTTTCTTATAGGGAGGATCGAGCTTGAGCATCTATTGGGTAGCCTGTGAAGTTCTCAACCAGCCACTATTGTATTCCATTATTTTAATATTTCTATTACACTTTTAACATATGTATTAATCATGGTTGGAAATTAGTTTTGATGAGTCACTATTTTCAAGATCATTTAAACTCCACGCGATTGAATTTCTCTACATGCATTTGGTTGTTGATAATTGTTCTGAGTTTAAATATGTTGAAAAGTGTTCCAATTGCACATCGTGGTGATTGGTTAGTTTATTGAAGGAAAAGCATATCTAATTCATTTGATATGATTTGTGTGGATGAAGTTGTTTATATTTTCAAGTTGGATATGTCTAATTTACAAAGGAAACTCTATGAAAAAATTTTATAAAATCATTTTAGTCCAAAAGTTTACACAGTTTCAAGTCAAGTTTTTAGTTTGCCTTGGTGGTGGGTTCAGGTCAAGCTGGTATCCATCGTCGGCGCACGCCACGTGTCAGGTCTAGTAGGATGGCTTGGGATGGGGAGTGTCAAGTGGTATCAGAGCGAAACGATCCTTTTGTCAGAAAGTTGCATTATGTAATTTTTCGAAGTTTAAAGAATTGCAAAACATGCTTTTCAATTTTTAAAATTGATTCACATGTATTCTCATTTTCAATATATAACTCATTTTATAGAGTCATAAATCATGGTGGCAGAATTCGCGGGCAGCTAAGTCCATTCTCTCAAACTCAACATCTTTCTGTATGAGAAGAAGTTATGAAGGTGAGTATGTTTCAGTAGAAATTTCATGAATCCGATGATGAGCCAGAACTAAGAGTTGTTGTTTCGAATGTTAATCTGATTGAATAACTTATTTATATCTTGGGGACTTTCAAACAACGAGGATAACATGGAGATATATTAAATTTGGGATGGATAATTTCATACACAGATTTTCCGCATATGTTAAGCATTGAATTTAATAGAATCATATGTAACGGAGGTTTCCCTGAAATCATGGCATGTTGGGTTGAGATCATAAATATTGATTGTATGTAACTGAATCAGGTTACTTTTGTTACAAATATTATTTATCAAGGATTGAGGACTATTGGATCATTTTCAAGGCACTTCATAACATTATTTGGATTTTTATTATTTTCCAATGTATTGGTAATTGATTAAGATTTTGAGTTATATGAATTATAAGGATATTTACGAGTTTTAAGGACTGTTCATTAACTTCCTCTTCAAGGTCATTACTATACCCTCACGGCTGCAAGCATATGTGGTTGACTTGCAATATTGATATTATTTGAGAAAATTTTGGTTTGGAGACTTTATATATGTATGATGGCAACATTTTTGAGTTAATATCACTTTGTATTTAGGAGATATAAGGTAATGATAAATTGAGAGAAAGTCAATGGTGGTAGACTTAAAGCATTTCAAGGGAAAAAGGAAATGATAGGACATTTGATTGATATGAGCATTTCGAAATGGCAAGTCGTTGCTATTGTAAATATACTATGGAAGATTATTCGGTTAAAGGATTAAAATTGGAGAATCCAAGGACGTGCAAGGGTCAAGAAATCCTCATTCTTTCTGCATTTGTCAATTGAATTTCAAGGACGAAATTCTTTAAATGATGTTAGATTGTTACGACCCGCTCTTCTATTTTGACAGCTCAATTTTTACCTGTCAAAGTCGAAAGTTGAACAGTCAAGTCAAAGTCCAAATTAAATTATTTGGGTCAAAGTCCAAGTAATCAAAGGGTTTAAGAGGAGAAATTAAATGTTGAAGGACTTATAGGTAAATAAGATTTATCAAGGACCAACTTAAAGCACATAAAGAAGTTAAGGGACGTGTGTGCAAATTTCCCTATTTAAACCAACACTTCTTGCATTTGGGTCAAAACACACACACAACACACACGCTGCAAACTTGGCAGAATGAGAAGAATGGAAGAAAAGAAATGGATGGCCTATATGCATATATATATTGAAGCTTGAATTTGGTATGATAGTAAGGCAAGGTGTGTTAAATGGAATTTAGTACTTCGGGTTGTTCAAAGATTTAATAGTTTGATATCAACTAATTTATGGATTTGAATAAATATCAAATTATGGGAAAAAATTGATGATTACATGTTGAAAACAAGATATAAGGATAAGTTGGAATAAAATCTATTGTGATTAATTAAGGGATGATATTATGCAAATTTTGAAGACAAATTTAAAGGGAATCTTAATTATGCGGTTGATTTTTATTCGGTAATATCAACGGGACATTTTATAACATGATGTATTTTAAGAATTATTCTTGAAAGTATGATTTGGTGTATATATATATATATATATATATATATGTTAATGGATGATGAGGACATGATATGTTAATGAAATATAAGTGAACTTAAGGAAACGAAATAGTTCATGACATAAAGGAAATTTATGTGTTAATACATGTGTTGATTTATCAAGTTGTAAGTAATTAAGTGAAATAAATGAAATGAGATTGTTTGTATGATGAACTCATTTTAGACGAGACGTTATTGGGCATTCGACATATGACATCGCAAGATTTGTAAGTGGAAGGATAGTTGGAAATTATATGGGCAACAATTGAACGATTGGAATTTAATATTCAATGTCCTTATCCAAGCAAGAAGTATAATTCCACCTTAACTCTTACGGGGTGTCCCCAACATAGAATTGGATGGATTTTAAAAATCCATACAGTTCTAGGTGTCCTCAATTTAGAATTCTGTAGATTCCACAAAAATAAGGTGTTCTCAATTCAAAATTCTATGGATTCTATGAAATTTCAATGTCCTCAATTTCTTACAGATTCTCATGGATTTCATTAAATTGTGGATTTCTATGAAATTTTATGGGTTCTAGGTTTAAAAATATACTTACATGGCTCCTACCAAAATCCAGCTTTCTACCCTAGGATTCTTATGGATTTCAAATTTTTTTTTAAAACCCAGATAATTAATAAAAATTTATAATTATAAATTATCAAAACTTATTTTTTCTTATCACTCTAGTTTTTAAACAATTATTCACATTCACGAATTTATACAAAATAAATGGTTGGTATCCAAAATAATATATTCTCACAATAACAATTATTTTTCTTTCGTTCTAGTCTTTAAAAAATCAAATTATAATCAATTCACACAAAAAAAATTGTTAGTGAACGAGATGAGAGATTATTATAATATGATATTAAAATTCAAAATAATTTCATAATTTTTAGTAATTAAAATCCAAATGAGCAAAAACTTGTTTTTCTCTTCATCACACG
>CAVNYN010263355.1:0-11872 GCA_963692815.1 Nyctanthes arbor-tristis | reverse complement strand
TCCCTATTACGGATCTCACATTATCCCCGTTAACTAAAAATCCATAACCCAGTTTGTTTTTCATATTGTCAAAGATTTAAACAATGAAATTAGATGCAAAGTGCCTGATGATATTGATCAACGATCAGATCGTGTGTTTGGGTTGAATTATGATGTAAACAGCTGTAGGATGTAGCGCTAAGGAAAATTGCCGTTGCACTATAATTTCCATGAAAAAGGATTATGAATGTTTAAACCTCTGCTGGTGATGTCTATTGTTGTTCATGGCGTTTTAACCATTTTCAGCTGAGCAATTACTCGTCCATGGAAGGTGTTCTCTACTGCAAGCCTCACTATGAGCAGCTCTTCAAGGAGACAGGCAGTTTCAGCAAGAATTTTCAGACACGTATGCCTTCTCTGGTGTGACCTGACCCTTCCCCCCTCAGAATTTCTTAGCCATTCTTACTTTATTGCTTTCTAACTATTGTTCGTTTTCCACAGCTACAAAATCAGCTGAAAAGTTGACTCCAGAAATAGTATGGTTTCCTGAGCTATGTATATATTTATAATTTATTTAATGAATGACACCATTTGCTATATATGAGATGTCTCAATCTTATTGTGTGAATCTTTTATCTGTTTGTGGATATCCAGACAAGATCACCAAGCAAAGCTGCAGGCGTGTTTTCGGGTACACAAGATAAATGTGCTACTTGTGGTAAAACAGCTTATCCTCTTGAGAAGGTATCACAAAGAAACAGCATCTTGAAACAGCCCTATTTGAATATTTATGCAGTTTCTTTCTTGGTTAATTTGTGCAATACAGATTGTTTAGTTTTCTGGCTTGTGAAATTCATTGTTAAGTTTTTAGTTGCAATACTAAAAAAGAAACTTTTCTTCAGTCTATGAGTAGTAGTTGGAACCAATCATTCTGTGTGTTCAATTGGATTCTGTTTGTCCTGAATGGCTTAATTAATCAGAGTGGACAGACGACAACATAGAAAAAGGGATTAAGCAATTGATTCTGTCGTATTTGAAAAGATTCCAAAGCTACAATATGATGTGTGGTAGGGATTGTTTCGATGAAGTGAGTTCATCTCTCTGTAGTCACATAGCGTACTGGAGTGAAAGCATTGTGGTGAGCTAGAAAAGACATTTGTCCTCCTTTGTCCTGCTTTCATCCATATGTAAATCGCACAGTTGTAACATTCTATCTCCCATGCTTCTTCACCCCCTCATATGTGGTAAGCTGATCCTCACCACGTAGTGGATGAGTCGATCTTTATTTGATTGTGCCTTTACCCCCACCCCTGATCTTCGTGTATAACTATTGACTACTGTTTGTGTGCGTGGGTATTAGTTCGAGCAGAAACCTAGTGGACTGAAGCATCCATGTTCTAGAATTTTGTTTTCTCATGGCTGCTGCTGGGTTTAGGTCGGATATGCTACAGTTTTCTTCTCTTTGCTGCTTCTTTTTCCCCTCGAGCATTATAGTTCACTAATTTGCTTGAAATTACTTGCCAGATGACAGGGTAGCTAATCTTGTTAATGTCTTTATCAATATTACTCAGAAAATCTTGTAAATTTCACAGGTGACAGTGGAAAACCAAAGCTATCACAAGTCTTGCTTCAAGTGCTCACATGGTGGATGCTTACTATCTCCATCCAACTACGCAGCCCTCGATGGCATTTTGTACTGTAAGCCACATTTTTCCCAGCTGTTCAAGGAAAAAGGAAGCTATAATCATTTAATCAAGTCTGCATCCATGAAGCGCTCAACAGCCACCGTTCCAGATTCTTGACCTCGAATTCTTTCCTTGATGTCTATTCATATGGGTTTTTGTGTCATTTCAGGTTTTATCATGCTTTGCTTCACTTCTGTCCCATGTTGATGTGGGTTAAGATGCTCAATCATAACTCTTCTGTTTACTTCATCTAATTTTGTCCCTGGATTTATGTTATGAGATGTTTATACTTCCACAGCCTGGCTCTAAACGGGGTTATCTGTGTAGATTGATCATGTTATCAGATCTTTTTACCTTTGATTGCCAATTGATAGATTTAATACTGCTTCGTCAAAGTGGCAGCTTGAAGTTAATAGATGTCATTCAGAAAGTTGTTGGTTAGTTTTTCATAGCAAACGAAATCGTGATAACTTTATTTCTTACTACAAAGCTCGTCTGGTAAATAAAGGTTCTTAATGGAGCAAATCACAATCGAGTATCATTTTGATGAACATGATTTTGCCCACCTTTACTTTGGCGCCATTTATGTTTCGTCCAAAGATCATTTGGAGGACGCCCATATAGAGCCTCTCCCCCAAAACGTTCGATTTAACGGGAGGGCATATCAGAGGGATAATTTCTAACTTCAGAGACTCAAACTACTTGATTCTCCATTGCAACTGTAAATAACTAAAATTCCCCAAATTTGGTAAACATGGTCTTTCATTGATTAATGAATATATAAAAAAATAAGAATGGAATACTATTTTGACAGGATTCCACAACTCTTTGGTGAAAAAATACAGGGGGAACAAAAAGGATCTCTCTTCCATAACCTCACGCTGAAGCTAATAATAACAAACTAAGACATATTATCACTTATTAAAAATTCTTCTGTAACTAATCTGGTTGTGGTTGCTGGTACAGGATGAAGCCTCTTAACGGGGCTCCTGGCTAGAATAAGTATACGATGGCGCAATCCATCCACAAAATGCAAGCACGGATGCGAACTTGCCTCAGCAAGGTTACACCTCTAACTTCATGTCACAGAATATATGGATATCAATTGCTGATGCTTTTAAAGACTGTTCTCTCGCTTGCTTCGCTTCTTGGCTTCACTATAGAGTATAACACCAATGACCGTGAGAGTATACCCAAGCATTCCAGTAACGGAGACTGGATTCTTGAATATTAATATTGAAACAACCACTGCTAATGCACCTTTTGCATTTCCCAGGACCTGAAAGAACAAATGGTAATGGCTTATTAGTAAAAGATTTTGTGCTTTTCAGGTGAAGAAATTTCGTAGCCAAGAAGTAAACAAATATAATTCATAATTGGGACAAAAATGGATTAAATTAATTGGATTAATTAGGCACTCAGGTACTTCATAATTGTTTCTCACAAGTTCTATTTCAAAAAATCCAAACGGGAATGAATAATTTTATGGATAGAGTTCCAAGTCTGAAGTCTCAATACATATTAGTCATTATTAGATGCTTTAGACCAAAGGATGTCTTGTATATCTTCTAGAAAGAGTAAAAATAGGAGCATTCTTTTTACATTGTCTTATACACAGAGTTGACCAACTCACAAAAATCTCTCTATCAGTTCATTTATGAGTAAGACACAGACACAATAATCTGAAACAAATTATGCTGATTTTTTATATCATGCACTCAGATTTCCCGGTTCAATCAACAAACATATGTCCGGACCCGATGATGCTGTGTTGTCAGTGAAGTTCTATACATCTCAAAACACATTTTACGGAAGTCTGAAAGTTCTACACCTTCAATTCATAAAGAGTGTTTTGTATAGATCTGAAAGTTCTACACATTTTACGGAAGTCTGAAAGTTTAGCTTTCTAACAATTCATAAAGAGTGTTTTGTATCGATCGATTTATCCTTTCAACAGAAGAATGGCCAACAACAATTGCTCATTATTTTCTTTCAAAAGTTA
Source organism: Nyctanthes arbor-tristis (assembly GCA_963692815.1). NCBI lineage: Eukaryota > Viridiplantae > Streptophyta > Magnoliopsida > Lamiales > Oleaceae > Nyctanthes > Nyctanthes arbor-tristis. The sequence continues at coordinate 8,206 of CAVNYN010263355.1, read as the reverse complement.
AATTAAAGTGGTTTAGGGAGAATCAACCTAGCTAATATCATTTACACGGTAAGTAACATAGAAACCATTGTACAAAAATGTTAAACGTCAAAGAGAGACCAAAACACAATTAGGAAAAAGTGAAGGAGAACAATGTTTAACGTTAAACAGTAGTTTGCTCCAAAAAAACTTCAATTGTAAGATGTATAGTAGTCAGATTGAAAGGACAATTCATAGCTATATTGTATCTGATTATCCATATGCTTTTGTATTATACTAAATTTAATAGTACGTGTTATTCCTGAAGCCAGTTAAACATGGGCATCACAAAACAATCCCATTAAATAGAGAGATTTTAGACATCAGTGCGAGATACATAGGATATATTTCATTTAACTTAGAAATGCACGTTGTAACCTAGTTCTTCTATATTATATTAAAACAATAGAAAAAATTTAGCTTGAAATATTTCACTATCTGATTTTGCATTGTGTATTAGCTAGGAATTTACATTTTAAATTACATGAGAATATCATTCATTTTATTGAATTGAATAGGACACGTTATTCCTATAGTCCATATAAACGTGGGCATCAGATGAGCAGGTGCACATTCCATATGTTTAACTTCCCTCAATGAACTTAGAAATGCACATGGTAACCAAGATTATTCTTGTAAATCAAAGCAATAGCAAAACATGAAAATATGAGAGAAAAATTAACTAAATGTTTCTCCAACTCAACAGCTGCAGTCTAATCTTTTTAAATTTTGATGAGGTCAATGAACATTTTCATATTTAGGTTGCTTTCTTAAGCTATATAGCTTGCTGCTTTTTATTCTCACTCCATAGTCACTACTCTTCTGTTTTTTCTTTATGACCATAACATAGTTCTCGTAGGTCAACTATCAATATAATATCAGCAAATCCAATTTTTAAAGGACCGTAATTAGGATAGGAAGTAGGGATTTACCTGTAGAGTCAAAGCACTGGTGTGTTTTGTGACCAAAAAATTGGTCAAGTTTACAAAATAAGCTAGTGCAGAATTGAATAGCAGTAACCAGACAATATTGAAATCATCCCTTGCAAGTGCCAACGTGATGCCAACTACATTTTCTTCCATATAAATTGTTGCTGGGAGTAAAAGGACCACAGCAATAGGAGCCATGTACAAGAGCAGATTCATAGAATTTAGCTTTTCCCTTCAAAAAAATAACAGAACTTTCAAAAACGGAGTCTAAATCTTCAAAGAAAGGCAGGAAACTCATGTTAAATTTCACCAGAACCCACAATGAAGCAGGTAGACAAATTATTACCCTTCAGAAGAAAGCAATATCCCTTGCAGCACTGATTTAAGCGCCCTTGCGGCTGTTGCAGCTACACACACTATAAATCCAAATAAATGAAAACTTGGCTCACCCTGGCATCATGCAAAGAGAACAAAAATCAATAACAAAATTGATATTGCTCTAGTATCATAGCAGCCGGAATTTAGCAGAAACATGCAAAGAACACATGACCAAGAATCTAACAAGAAACAAGTAGTTAAATAACACTGGTTTTGTATTTTAGTGTGAATCTTACAATAATTAGCTAAGAAGACAAGTAGAATTTCCTAGTTTCCCAGTTATTTAATTAAAAAAAAAAAGCACCAGGGCACTCAAATGAGCATTTGAAAAGTTAATCCCAATTCCATTGTCACTGCATGAATTTCTTCCATCAATTCCAATTGAAGTATAAAGCACATCTTGGTTCATAGAATGAACATCAGCACTTCATTGGAATTTGCCCAATATATGTAACAGATTATCCGAAGCATAATTTTCTGTTGGGTTCATATTTCAACAATACAGCAAAACCCACTAACCCATTAAACACAACCGTTTTTGGTTCATTTAGATCATATTACATACAAAACTTCAATTAGGCCAATCAAAGTACTTCAAGCTCAAACAACGCACATCATACCAGATCCAAGAGGTCAACGAAAAACACCCACAAAAGACAAAGACACGTTGAATTCGACTGAACAGGCATCGCAATTAAAAAAAAATAAATAAAGGAAGCAAAAATCCAACATATCCCCAATCCAAACAAAAAGTAACGCATACCCCGCTTGCAATTATGACGCCGGTGACAACTGGAATCAAAGTCACATAAGTCAGCCATGCCTCTCTTTTCATCGTCATCAAATACGCAAAAACCGCTGTGAAGAACGGCGTGGTTGCCCCAACAGCCTGGTTAAAACTCACAGGCAAATACCTTAGCGAAATGTTCCCGCTAACAACAGACCCACAAAATACAAGACTTAAAGCTGAGATCTTCATGAACTGAACCCTAGATCTTATGGTCTGCATCGGGACTATCTTCATCCACGCGATCGCAATGTAGCTGAACAGCGAGCAAGCCGTCATGTGGCACATGGTCAAGAAAATCGGATACTTGAATCCATAATTGCTCAACAAATACTTGTTCAAAAGCAGAACTCCAATGTTTGATGAATACCATGCTGTTACTAACCCAATCGTAAAGAATCGGCCAGATGAATTTGATTTCATCGCCGACATCTCCTCTCAATATAAATCACACAAACTGAGAACTAATCAAACAGATATATCTGTATATATCTATATACAGATAATTTAGATAATGGGTGTGTTGAGAATAAGAGATCTGCAGAGCATTTGCGATTCAACTATGAAATTAAACGGATCCGATCCATCTCATCACACGAGAACAACAATCTGGACGAAAATTCTTTTTCCCCCTCGTTTTCTATATATATATATATATATATATTAACATATATTATAGAGAAATGAACTGAATTATGGATTAAGCAGTATAATTTGGAGGACGACCGACGAAGAATTGGCTGAGAGTGAAAACGCGTAGTGGGTTCGAATTATGTGCCTGCGCAGTGACTTCTTTGTTTATATAGAGCCATTATTATTCATATGGGGGAATTTTTATTTATGGGAGTAAATGAAATGTTGAGTGGGAATTTATGTAGGAAAATAATAAAATAAAATAATAATAATAATAATAACAACAATAATAAAAGTAGAATAAATATTTAATAAAAAGAAAAAAAATAAATAAAATGTTAAATTGATTTTGAGACTATAAACTATCAAGATATATAATAATATATTTTAGGTTTCTGTTTGAAGAAAAAAAAATCTTCAGGTTTCTAGTGAATCGTCACACGTGAGTTGTATGACTAACTAACTGTATCAAGATAGATTTTACTTCTCAAATTGAACTTAATATTTTCAAAATTGAAAGGCAACGTATTTCAATGATATCCTCGTGACAATTTTTGTAAAACCATAAATGGTGTTGCTTGATCTTCTTCTTCTTGTTATGGTGAAAGAGTGAAGACTAGTTCTAAGAAAGGAGGACCAACAACATTACATTCCTAATATAAAATATACTTGTTTAACTCGTGAAAAATGGTACTACCTGTGTTCTATCTATTTGCTCTAATCTTTAACCACAGAATCAACATTATCTTCAACAGTTCTGCATAAAAGCCATTCAAATCTCAACTCAAAATCCACGTCTCTCTTGATTTTGTAAAAGTACATATATTACTTCTCAAATTGGATTAGTCTAGTCCAGAAATATTAAGAGAAACATGTTTCGCTTAAAGCTAGGTAACGATTTATAATAGAAATTAAAATGATCTTCATATATTATCATATACAATGCTCTTCGAAAAATATCAAGAGAGTAATAAAACTTAAAAGTGAAGTAAAGTTGAAAAGTTTGAGTACCACAATATATGCAAATAATAATCTTTTAAAAGTTGTGTGAATAAACAGCAAAGTTGGAGCGTTGACTATTAAACGTGTTACTATTTTTAGAAATCATAACGTGACAAAGTCAAATTGTAACATGTGTGGGCTGAAGGGAAGAATTATGTGGAATTACGATTACAATTAATAAAGAGAATGAGTCGAATGTGGTCAATATTTCTTTGCCTAAAGACAATTTTGAGGATCCAATGTGAATGAATCTTGATTTGTTGGAGAGTGAATTGGATATGCCACATGGCTTTAATTTACAAGCACACACAAGATTATTTTCAATTTGACTAGTTAATCAAAATTTTTTATTTTTTCACTCCGCACAACACAGAATTCTAATACTTTTGAAAATTCTAAACTAGTACTCTATATTTAGGACAAATGGAGAATCGTCTAATAAAGGCAATGAGGGATAGAAGGTTTAATTAATTAATTAATTGAAAGATAAATTTAATAGATTACATTTTGTATCAGTTGAGTCTTTTTCCCCCTTTTTTAAAGCTTATGAGTCCCTAACATTTTATAAATTGACTCATAAAATCCATATCGAAGGTTTCTATCCAAAACCGCAACACTTTGGTGACCAATTGGTTGTGGGTAGGGTTCTTGTTTTGGGGGGTTTTCTTTTTTAATTTTATTATTTTTGTATTTTTTTGTTTTAAAAATAAAAATTTAAAGTAGTATAAAGGCAGCTTTTCAAAGATTTAAAGGTGATTTTGGACGAAAACCATGCATCACCCTCAAGGTCCTGATGTGAAAATTTATGAAAAGTTGACGACTCACGACATTGGGAGGATTTGAAAAAAAAAAAAAAGGAAACCTAAATGATACAAAGTACAAATGTTGGAGACCATATGTGAAATTTCCCCTTAATTTATTTTGCCTTTTGAGTTTTGAATCTACCGTGCTTGGCAGGCAGTTTTTCATTTTTTTTGACCGAGAAGAAGGCTATGTGGTAGGCAACCTATAATAGTTTGACCAAAATGCAGCCCAAACCCAAAATTGGCTCAACGCTTGGCAGACGGCGCCGGTCATTTTCAAGCCATTGCCAAAACTTGTTAAGTCAATCGAATGCTAGCCCAACGCCGGTCAACTTAATGCACATATATGTCTAATCCAGTTGCCATTTCGCTTAGTTTGCTTCCAAATGTTGAGGAATGTTCACCCGCGAGACATGATGTATCGCGGGTGAACATTTTGGCCAAATGTTGGCTCTATTCATTTTTATTCAAATAATAATAATAATAATAAGCATTCCCTTCTTTGTTTTGTTTCACTCACTCTTAACGATTCTTCTATTTTTTTCAAATTTGACTTTGATCAAATCAATTACAGTCACATGTCATGTGAGACCTATTGCACGACACAAATTTCCACAATTCAACTTCACTTTCTCTCTCTTAATTCACATATCTAGACCATTTTGTATCCAGATATATCAATCACTATCACGTCGACCGGCCTAACAATTCCCGGCCTTGGCCCTTTTACTATTTTAGCTGAAGCTATTACTTCCAAGTTCAATCTACTAAGTTGATCTGTCTTGGCCATTTTAGCCTTAGCCTGGGCCGCTACTCTCCCTAAGAGCCAGCCGCTACTCTCACTTTTATTTTTATTATATTATTATAATCTCACATACTATTAATTTTAATAGTTACACAGTTCAATCTAGTTATGATACCTCCCGTCTCATGTGAGTATATAAATACACGTCACGTAAATTTTGAAAAATCTCTTAAAAAATTTTAATGATTCAAATCATATCAGTATCAAGTGATGTGTGATATTTATATCTTCATTCACTGCCCTTGCATCTTTTTAAATTTTGTAACATACTAACAAAAGCCTACTTGGCCATCAAACATAAGTGGAAGTATACAATTGAAAAGTTCACTTCACACATTATCCTCCATTGCCCTACTTAAAAGAAAATGGTATTAAATTTAAGCTACAAACGGTCAAACGCACAAATCAAAGGACACAAAGGTAAAAATGTACAAACATTAACAAAGACTTACAGATCTGAATGCCTATGATATTTTATTAACGTTTAACTTAATATAATTCTCAATTATGATTTTAATTCTAGCAATTTAAGAAGCAAATTGAACAAACTAGGTTCTATGAATAGTCCCTAGCAAATGACTCTGACTAATTTCATAGCGATGGTATGTGCTAGATATGTTAGACATTCAAGTATTTCAATGGCATGTACCTTGACGCAAATAAGAAGAATAATGCTATTGATCCATACTGGAAATACGTCCCTAATGTAATTAGAACCCCTTCATTGGGAGGGGAATAGTTGACAAAGTGCAACTAAACCGCAGATGTATTATCAGTCCACATAAATTATATTACTCAATAAAAATACTCCAAATTAGCATTTGGCAGAAAAAGTTACGCAAATCAAATCAACAGTTGGGGTCCCCGGAACGGAGAAAAGGGCAAAAAAAATCTCCACTGTAAAAATTTATAGCATGTTTAGTTCTTTCTTTAGCAGACAAACTGAAACAAAATTGGAAATGATAACATGCTTCGGGAAAGTACTAACAACGTTAACTCTAATAAACAAACGTTAACTCTAATAAACAAATGATACAACTAATCAACCACTAAAGACGAAAAGAACCCTCTAACTCCACCTATATCCTCACTCCTTTCTGGAGCTTTAACAATCTACAGAAACAAAAAAAAGTTGAAAATTTTAGTATCATATGGTATAAGAAGGGAAAATAATAGCTTTGTAAATCTAGCGTTGTGGAAAGACGAATAAAGTCAAAGACAAACCATATAAGAATAAAGTAATTCACGAAAATTTCAATGCCTGAAGATCAATCAATAAAGAACTTTGTATTCTTGATGCAGACCATTGCAATGAACCAGAAGAGAGAAGATCAAGGGCCACACAGATCTAGTTTATGTTTAACAAGATGTCTCCATGCACATGCAGAGTCGCCTTGTTACACAAAATTCAAAATAGTAAATAGCCTCCGGGAAAAAAAGGGGGTTGCAGAAGACCGCCAGAACCAGGTTTCATGACCAGACCACCAATTTCAAGGCATCCCAATAAAGATTACTTTCAAGATTTTAGCACTTCCCTTTACAACTCTCTTCAGTCTTCATTAGCACATTCTTAATTTTCTCTATATTGCAGTTAGTACAACGTCACACAAGTGGCATCGAAGTCACTCTTTGAAAGAGGAAGAAAGAGAAACACCAACTTTCTCTCCAGATTTCAATTGATGTAAAATCGCAGGGGAAAAGTCTCTGAGTCAGAACTCCAAAATAATAAAGAATTCCCATTAAGGTTTTCATCAAAGCTTTTATTTCTAATTTCTGAATTGAAGAGACCATTTTACGGTGTGGAGAAATTTTGTTCTGTGCATTTTCCACTTTACTTTATCAGAGAGAAATTCTGAGTAGGAGCACCATTCAACCACGAAAAGGTCACTGTTCTGCAATTTCGATTTTTTTTTTTGGTTGGGTTGGGGGGGGGGGGTTGTGGGGTGAGAAAAATTCTCGCCACGTTCTTATTACTCACCACAAGAATCTATACTAACGTAAAATATTTTGGGTTAACGGCAGGGTGGATGAACACCGGAAACTGGGGGATCTGTTGGATGTCTCAAAACTAGAAAAAAACTGTGCTGGTTAGCATTCATTTCAAGAAGTGAAATTTTTAGTCATTGGTATGAGGATGGGGGGAAAATCCCCTGCCATCAAATTGGCACATTATTGACAGCAAGCTATTGCTACATATTAACAGGTTGGCTCAATATTGGCAGAAAAGCTGGACTGAGAGGATGGATGGTGAAGATTAGAGAAACTTAAAGGGTGAGAAGCTGAACCCCATATTACTGTGAATAATTTATAACGCATGACTTCATTGCTTTTTTTTTTTTTTTTTTTGCTGTTATCGTGCATATTTTTTTCAAAAAAGTATTCTTAAGAAACTCAGGCTATTCAATTTCAACAACGGTTCTTGGCAATAATTTGATATATGGAAATATTATCTTACGAAGTATGATAATTAACATCATGTTATTTGTTTCTTATTCCACCTAAACGGCCTACAGACTTCAAATAAGCACAACCAAAGCCATACCCTCAACCAAGTCAATGCTTCTAAGTTCAACATTGAAATCATACAATATCTTTTAAGTTAGAATATGGAATTTAAATCGGAAATTGAAATGAAATCGAAGAAATGAATACCATCAAATGCTGCTGGGGGACGTGTGCTCTTCCGATCTCGAGCACCCATCGACCTGGGGGGAAGATTGGACTTGAATTTGGCGCGAACGACACCGCTGTTTCCATGGGGTCTAATGACCTTACCCCAAATACACCTATAGTGAGACCCATTCGTCTTCACCTTGGCCTTGTAAATGTAAAGATCGGAAGAGCGTCGTGT
>CAVNYN010263350.1:0-17590 GCA_963692815.1 Nyctanthes arbor-tristis | reverse complement strand
TTCCGATCTGATTAAGGCTTCGGTACATGGTTGAGGTTTCGTTGTGGGTAGCCTACAGTACACTTAATTATCGCTGCCTCAACACATTTGAATTGTATTTGTAAGGTCTCGCCCGCAATTTTGGACTCGAAATGCTTCCGCTATTGCTAAAATTTGGGGCGAGATCGGAAGTATGCTTCAATCCATAGCTTGCCTTACTTTTCAAATATTATATCTTCAATCATCTACAAAATTGTATAAAAAGATAGTAGAGTTTTGCATGTAGTGAAAGCATGTCTTTAAAGCAACTACGAAAACAATTATAAGTTTTATACTTTTTGCCGTCAATAAGTATGCTCACTTTTCTATAAATGTATTTATATCAATTGGAAAATTACGTTTCACTTTTCTATAAATGTATTTATATCAATTGAAAAATTACTTTTTTGTATGATAACTTCCCAATAATTTGTCTTGAAAGGACTAATTTTACTCGTTTTGGTAATCAAGAAAATATCTATATTAACGCAACATGTTGTGCTCTTTGTATTTTATTGAAAAACCGAGTTTCAATGATTCCTTAAAATATAACAACTTATTAGTTTAAGTAATTAGCTTTATCAAGTCAAAAACTATTTGTTTGTTTTACAGGTTTCGTTCCCGATATAAAAGCTTCCGCTATGAAATTTATTAATCGATATAAGACATTTGAAAATATTATAAAACTAGCGGGGGCGTGACATATAAACCACTTGTTCATCATAACAATGTATGTGAATGGTGCATACAACTAGTTGCACCATATAACATGGTCAAATTGACTTGGACTGTGATTTAGAGAATAAATATTTTATTACTCCCAAAAAATTGCATAAAAATAAAAATAAACCAATAAACTCGTGATAGAGATATTTTGCGATTGGGGCTAAGAGCATTTTTAATGTTAGATTAAAAACCGCATATTTAAACTTTTTTCACTCAACAAAAGCAAATAATATATAATTGAAATGGGAAAAAAAACCAATTTGTGAGGAGGAATTAAGTAAAAAGGTGGCCAATGCCGACAAAATTTTACCCAACCAAATTAGATGTTGAGAAATTGTTTTCGATCTAGTTTTCCCGTTACGTATTATTTGAAAACAAATTTTTTTACCCTTCATTATTTTCACTTTGACTCCCCCTTCTCCCAATAAATGACAAAGTACTAGACGTATGATAATATTATAGTGCCATAGACCCAGATACACGCCACATAATGGTGCTATGGCCTTATCAACCCCCCGCCCCCTCCAACACCCTAAACCCACGCCTACTAGAATAGTAGAATTGCAAGATGCTTTCCTTCCCTTGCACCTCGCCATATGGCCAGAATTAATAGCAGTTTTTATAGATGCCCTTTTTTTTTTGGCGGGGAGAATTAATAGATTCTTGTTTATTTCCTTGTTTAAATAATTTTGTTTCTTTTTTAATTATTTTTCATATACAGTTTCGATTTAAGATTTTTTTTTCTTTGGGAACCCTGATTTAAGAATATTAACTAAAGTTATTTTAAAAAAAATTAATAATAATAATAACTAAAGAGATACACTAATTAATAATTCATTATAGATAGTCAAACCAGTTTCAAAGAATTTGGAAAGATCACGTACCTTTCCCATTTCTAAAACTGGAAGCAATTTCATCGGCTCATTCAAGCCACAGTAAGTCACGGCAGGGCAAACGAGGAAATTCATCATTTTTCTTTACATCCTTGGTTTAGGTAGGAATTTGCATCCCTTACAAGCAGGATTAATGTTGGAGGAAAAATGTCAAGAGAAAAAAACTAAAGGAAAAAAATTTGGGAGAAAAAAACTATTCTCAAATAAAATATAGGAAAAAATCTAGTGATTATTAATCACTAGATTAAGGATGTCAATTTAATCCACCCACCCATGAACTTGTCGCGACTAATAGAATTGATCCGCCTCTAATAGAATTGACCCGCCACGTCTAGTTAGATTGTAGAGGCAAGTATGGGACAAATGTTTTTGCCCTGGAGTGGGCTCGGGCAGGGTCTAGGTTAACTTATACCCACCCTATGGACCCTAGAATTTTCTTCTTCTTTTTTTTTTTTAAATAAATTTAGTTATAAAAATATGTAAGAAGTTAATTATAAATGACTTATAAAAAGTTAAGTAAACAACAAACAATTAAATAATAAATAAAGTCTAGTCATCTCCATCGTTTTTTTTCAATTTCTACGTTGTATGGTAAAATTGCTGAGGTTTTGACTCTTTATGGTATTCAATTCATCTTTTATTTTAAGTTCATCAATTGATAATGTACTGCGCATAATATAACATTGATTAAAAGGAAGAAAAATTCATGGGTCATCGTAACGCCACCCCGCCTCATCACCCGGCCCGTCCTGTCCCATGAATTCATGGGTTTAGAGTGGGTCTGAGGTAACTTCAAGACTCGTAGGGGGTCCAGGGTATGACCTACCCACCCAAACCTGCCTCATTGACATTCCTAGTGATTATAGTGTCAGGGGATTTTTTTTGATTTTTTGAAACTTTTTTACATATTATTTGGCATTGCCTATTTTTATCATACAATTGATATTCAAATTTTTATAAAATATTATATTTCTAATTTTATTATATATATTTTGAGAGAAGAAAGTGAAGGGGAAAAATGTAAAAGATAGCTTAAATTCAGCCCTTCCTTTATTCAATTCCTCCTCTGAAATAAGTTATTCTCTCATTTCCTCCATACACTAATTGGTTTGTTGGGTGAAATTTTCCCCCAACATTAAATGTGTTATCAGAGAAAGACTAACGTGAGGTGAAAAGACCGAAGGAGAAAAAACCCAAAGTGTACAAATGAAGGGGAAAAATTATTCTCATATAATATGTAGGGGGAAATTTTAAGGGAAAACATAGATGTATGGGGAAATTTTTTTGATTGGCCCTACAACTGGACACATGGTTTGGTTGCCATGCTTGAATGATGTGAAGGAGTGCCCATTATTTACTCATTGTCCCCCCCCCCCCCCTCGAGGGTGAAATTTGGGTTTTTTCATTCTATATTAATTATGCTCTTACCACAATGTCTTGAAATTTTAAATACTCATTAACTATGTTATCTTTTGTATTGGCTTAAATCACAAATGTACCGGGTACAACAACTCAATTGCTAATAACATGAAATCAGTCTACAAAATTGAAATACCTAAATGACAAAACATGGAGACCATACAGTCTTGTTGTAGGTGGATCCAAGAAATAAAACCGATCATTAACAAGATTAATTACTTTTCTTCTTGTAGTTGATTTAAAAGGTAGACATCGAATGGCGTTATAAAAGTGACATCAATTAGCACAAGCAAATTTTCAATGCATCATAGTGGACGGAATTTTAACTTTCACTATTATTCTTGTTATTGTTTTTTCTTTTACGATGTTAAGTATTATTCAGGATTATTGGGTCATTGTACAAAAAGGATACACAAATCAAAGCACATTATTTATCATCTCTACAAACAAAGGGAATCTTCTAAACACAACCTTCACCTATATAAAACATAAAATTTACAAAGAAATAAAACCTAAGTTTGATCCAAGCACATAGTTTAGAAACCCTTGTGCACATCCGATGATTTCTCATCGATCACGGTGCTATTTTCATTGTTCTCGTCTTCGTTTTGTGATGAGTTGTTTACTTTTTCCCGGCTCATTTCAAATTTCACGTCGCTCAAAGCAGGTCTTCCTCGCAATCCTTTTTCAGTTTGAATATCTTGGAGCTGTCTCTTCACGTCCAAACACGTCTCTGCCACATCAGCGCTCGTCGTGTGGGATCCAGGTTTTGACGAACCCCTTTTTGCCAGATTTTCGATTCCTATTTTATTCATCACCAATAGCGGCAAACCAATCGTGTCCGTCCGATAATTCTTCTGAGCCATCCCCGCCGCATCCAGTCCTTCAGCCACCGCCTCTAATGGTGGAACCCACAGTCCCCACCGGAAATTTAAAACGGCGAAATCCCACAGAGGCAGCGTCGCCTTCGTGCTAACTTCCGTTCCCTTCAGAAAGCCCTCCACCCGCCTTGCCGCCTTCCTTGGCTCCAAATAATTCCCCCCCTCCACGACGGAATCGGTAGATTTTACACCAAAATCCTGGGAAAAGTCCGATGAAAGCGATTTTCTCACGGAAAAATCGCCAAATTTGGGTTTAAAATGGATGAAGAAACTAGGGTTTTGACTGCCGATCAGATTGAACTCGGCGCTTATGGTGAAAGGGCTCCCGATTGGTGATCCGAAGTGTCCAATCCCAGTCTTGAAGATAAGGCTGAAGGGGTTTCGAGGATTGTTTGGACGGCAGCAGAATTTGAGTGAAGGGCCAGAATCAAATAAAGTGGCGAGATTCATAGAAAATTCTTTGCATTCACCTGCAATTATTCCGGATTGGAAGCGGAAACTCGAAATGTTTAATGGGATTTTTGCTCTAAATAAAGGCCTCTGGTCCTCCCTAAACTTTACCGAAGCTTTCATATCCCGATGAATTGAAATGGTGAAGGGCAACTAAACCGTGAGCTTTCTGAGAGTAATCGATTTTGGTCAAGACATTCCATTTATCGCATTGGTCAGTACACTGTTTTCCTTATGTAACGATAAAATTTTACGAATTTCCTTTGAAAAAACAAAAAAACCTAGTTTTACACACATGACAGGCAAACTATTAACAATGAACATTGAATAATAACAATTTGATAGTTTGTAAAACTTGATTGTTATAAAATATAATCAACATATAATGGTGAGGGGCATGGTACAAGTTAGGGACCTCAATTCTTCGTCCTTTGCCTCCCCCACAAAATTTTCATCCCCGCCTTATCCCATTCACATATAATCAAGTCCTCATTTATTTTCCATTTAATATTTTTTTACTGTACTTTACATTTATTATTATTATTAATATATTTTTTTTTGAAACCATATTATCATTAGTATTATTTGCTAACTTTTTAACTTTTTACTTTACCTTTATTTTATTTTTTTATGGCAGCCCTTTTCTTTTCTTTTAACTAGTGTATCTCCCCATGGGATAGACGGGAAATAATTATTGATTAAAAAAATAATGATGAGGTAATAAATTATTTTAATAATTAGAGATTGTTATATCATCATTATGTAATAATTTTAATTGATTGAATGTATTTGTACTATATAACAAATTTATATATTTTAAGTGAATCATATTTTCGTCATCTTATTTTTTGTAGACTTTATATTGAATTTACTAAATTTTATATTAACCGTATTATATTTCTATTTTTACAAAATTAATTAGTTATTATTTATTATGTAGAAAGATATCTGTTTTCGTATAAAGATATCTGTTTTCGTATAAAAGTAAAAATTACTACCCAGTTCCTCCATCCCACTCAGCCATAATGTCAGATCAAAAATAGTCACTCTTTGGTGTTGATTCGAGCTTGTCGTGAACACAAAAGTATAGATCGTGCTCAACGATACAAAGTTTAAGGCTCTAACTGATTCGAAAGATACTGCATCAATCCTTGTTTCTACAATTACTGTGAGTTACAGATTTCTTATAAAAATAAAATAAAATAAAATAAAATAAAAAATAATGTGTAGAAAAATTGTACCGTTTTACAAATTGCAACGATAGTGAGATTCTAACTAAGACAACTTTAGGAAAAGTAAACAACTCAAATACTTATCGTTCTATAATTGTTTATTGATTAGAAGCTTGGAACTTTCAGGGCGGAGTTCGGTGGTTTAGAAAAATAAAGCAAAAAAGATAATATATAAAGCTAGTATCCATTGTAAAGTCCAAAACACCAAACACAAAATTTCTATTTCTGAAACTTTACTAACAATAACATTAATTCCTTTAACGGTTTAGAGATTGTGCGCGATTGTGTTGGAAAAAATATAAGATAAGGAAGCCAAAGAGCAAATTAGAACATCAACATTGGTGTTATTATTTTAGCTATTCATATGAGCAAAAAATGCATTTTAAAAAGTTGTTAAATGACACATATGAAAGTTAAATTTATCAACTACTGAAATACCACACTAGATGTGTTAAATAAAATCACTAAAATCCACTCAAGTCAAAGTGAGCCACATTCTTGTCAAAAGTTATTGGTCAAAATTTATTAAATAAAGAATTTTTTTCAAAAGTATTAAATTCTAACACAATGTTAAAATTATTGTTAAAGTTAACAACTAACCAAAAAAAAATATTCTTTTAATAGCTTCCTTAAAATTATCAATGTAGCTATTATTTTAGTTGTTAACTAACAACTTCACCTACAACCCAGTTTAACACTATCAATGTCAATGCTCTTAGCATCTCTAAATCATAATACGAAACAAAGTAATGAAGAACTTGTAATAGAGGTTTCCTATTTCTAAGGAAAAATTCTAATTGGACACAAAGTGAGATAAAAAAGTCGACAAAATTGACAAGTGAGTTATGTGATAAGTATTAATAGAAAATTGATGTGATGTGTTGAAAAATAGGATTATGCCACGTGTCAATTTTGTTAGATTTTTTGTATATAATTTTGTTCATATAGCACAACTCATTTTCCAAAAGACGAAAGTGAAGAAACGTGTTAAACCTGCCATAACTTTTCATGCCTTGTTACTAATTTTAGAGTTGCTTCAAATGATTCTGATGCCATTGCACAAAATTTTCATTGAAATTGGAAGTGTGAAAACTAAAAATGTAGAATATAGCCATCAAAATAGAACGAATTGCCTAAATGTGTAATTATATACTTATATGTAGAAGAGTGAAAGTAGTTACTTTTACTTAGTGAGCAGCTTATGGAATAATAAGGTGATTTAATAAATTAAATTAGAAAAACTGTTTCACTGGGCATATAATTGAAAGGGTCTAAGTTGAAGATATTAGTAGTTCCTAAAACTGGTATAATCTAAAAAAGGAACATAGAAAAAATAAAACTAAAAAATATCTAGAAGTGTTAGATACATGTGAAAAGTGGGTGATTACGACTGCCACAATATTAAAAAATTAATAAATTGATAGAAAAAAATAATAAAATGTAACAGATTTCAGTATCTTTTTAAGCCGGACAAAGATACTGAAATCACTATTACTTTTCTTACATATAGACATGTACTAATTAATGATATCTAATTTTTTTTTTTTTTTAGAGAATGAATACTCACTGAACGTCTAAATATACATTATACATGAACGCTTGGTTAAAAGTTTGGAAAGGTATTTGGATATCATAATACTACATATGCATGTCATATTAGCACATGACATTATTTATGACGCTAAATATCTGATTTTATATCATTTATCTCAGTTGACAGTTTTTTTACAGTCTTCCCCCAAAATACCAAAGTTGCCCCTCTTCTTTCTTTATATTATTTGGTTTATTTAAGGGGAAAAAAATAAAAATTTAATTACTCCCCGTTATATTATTTTGCATGAAGTAACAAAGGGAAATGGAAAAAAAAGTTCCAAATATGCTCTTTTTGCAACCAAATAGTCCAAATATGCTTTAAGACCACTTCTAGTGAACAAGGGAGGGGAAATTTTGAATTGTTGTCATTGACATGATTTTTTAATTTAACCTATCCAAGTGGAATTGAATTTATAAGACGAATTCTTTGTTTAAACTGTTGTCTTTGACATGATTTTTTTAATGTTATGTATTCTAACTTTTCGTATTTTGCCTTTTTCCTCAAATTTTTTTTTTTACATATTTCAGATTTTCCATTTCATAAAAGATGGCACATAGCTTAACATAATTGGTTCAGGAGAATTTTTGTGGGGGGTAATGTGATAAATTTTTAGCATTTTTTTTTTTTTTTTGTGTTAAGGATTTTTAGTTATGCATTTATTATTTGGCTTTTTCAAAGGAGAAAATTCCATCTACGAAAGGGAAGGGGGGAACAAAAAATTGGGCGCGTCCTTTTGACTTGTTTCCCTCTATCTGTTTGGCTCCACAACTTTCACAGTTTCACCCCTAAAATTTACCCTCCCAATTTAGGTTATAAAATTCCAATTCATCTCCCGCTGTTTTGTTTCTGTTTTTCATTCCCCCCATTTCCTGTTCATTTTCATTTTCTTAGCCTCAAAATTCATACAATTTTAAAGTCTGGAACTCCTATTTTCTTCTATACTACTCTCAAACGATGGTCCGAACGGTTAAGAAGGAACTGGTCAACACCCGAGGAAACGACAATAGGAGGGATGCAAGCAGTGAACGTGCAATTGATGAAGCTGAAAGTGCAAGAATTAACAGTAGCCCTAATGTGGATTCCGATGCCAGGGACGAAGACACTACTACCAAACGCAGAGTGCTTCGGTCCAAATATCTCACTGTCAAGAATCGGATTTTTGGTAAATTATATTGAGCACTCTTTTATTTCAATTTTTCATAATGGGTATTGTTTTCTTACTTCTGATATATTTTAGTCTTGTGTAGGAGTAAAATTTCACTTTACTCTTTTAGGTTCGAAGTTATATGTTGAAATCTTCTCATTGATGAAGTTATTTCTTGTTAATTGTTATGCAGATGAGAAAGATGATATAACGAAGGTTGATTCAGATATGTTCAAATCAATAATAGAAGAAGTTGATAGCTTGCATCAGCTTGGTAATATTCTTCAATCCTTCTTAGATAATGAATAATTTGGACGAGTGTTGCACGCTGCATGATAATATGTAAGCTTAAACACATAATAGTAACAAAATATTTGAATTATAAATTGTTAAGTAAACAATTGTTAATTTTAATTTTAAAACAAATAATTTAAATGGCAATTACAATTATTTTAGAGTAGGAATCTGTTAACAGCCACACAATCCCACCGCAAATTTCTCAAGTTAAGCAAGAAATAGAACAAGAGAATAATGAAATTTGGTATATTAACTTTGATATTAAGATCCCAACCTGGAAAATAAAGCTGAAATTACAGAATATAAGGGATGAGAGAGAAGAAACTAGATGATGAGGAGAGAAGAAATCAAGAGACGAGAGGACAGATTCCCATTTTTGGAGAATACAAGAAAATACCCTTAAAAAACTGCCTACCCCTCTCTCGTTCTAGATATATATACTGCAAGGGGTAACATCGTGTTTCTAACTATTACAATTTGTAATTATAAATCTAATGTGAAACAGTGTCTTTTTACTTCGTGGCCTCCTATTATTCCTCTTCTGCTGACAGAATCACAGTTCCAATGGTTTTCGAGTAATTATTTTGTTCTTTCTTTAGTGCCGATGATGGTGGTAACATGGTTTAAAAAAATCTTTAGCTATCTAAATGTATTGAAACTGTTAAATGTATTGAAACTGTTGTATGATACTATGATAGTAATTGAAAGTAAGTTGGGTGGGTGACTGAAATTGAAGAATAAACTAAAAGGAATTGAAATTAACCACAATAAAAGTTTTAGTAAAGAAGTTTAATGGCAAATAATAATGAGGACGAAAAGGATTAATGACATATAATAAATGAGGTGCAATAAGAAATAGGGGCAAAATAGCAATTGAGAGAAAAAAAATAGAAAACTGGAAAACCCAATTTTTTGCAAAGATCCCACCTTTTATATATTAGTGATGTCTATATATTTCGAGATCTAAGTGTTTGTTAATATGAATCTTAAAGTGTTTGAAATCTCTTAAAATATTGAAGATAAACTTTGGTAAATGTTAAGTTCTTGTTTGATTTGGTTTGAGAAGGAATCCCTCTATGTAGTCAAATGGTGTTGAACCAAATACTGGTCTTAAGGCTTGGGATATCGCATTACATTTCCCGCACATAATGGTTTTTGTTTGGTGTTTCTGTAGAACAATAGAAACTAATCTGAGATTTATTGATCTTTGATCTGTAAATTTTTTAAATCACAAATCTCTTTTGCTGTTTTGGAAACAAAAGCGGTGAATGCTTTAGAAGTATTTATGAGCGAAACTAATTGTTCTGTTTTCTCTATTTCAGTTTGTCATTTTCATGAGCTTGCATTTTGTTTGTTAGTTATTTTCAACCTTCATGAAAATTTTGCCTATAACTGTGTTTTTGATATTCTCTGTTCAGTGCAAAAACCAAGGGAACAAGTAGCAGACGCAGAAGCTCTATTTGATATCACAAACACCTTGGTTACCTCTGTGAAATCATATACCAGTGAAGGAGTGACCCCTCCAGATTTTGTTAGTTGCCTGCTTAGGGATTTTGGGGAACAGTGTGGAAGAAATGGTAGTCAAGTTGAGGGTAGGAACTCATTCCGTTGGAAAGAGATTGGTCTTGCAGTCTCTCATGTTTTTAGGAGTGGTTGTGGGTGCTGTACAATGTAAATATCACTAGTATCCATTCTTGTATTTCATTTCTCAAACTTATTTTTGTGTAGTCTATTGCATTTGACACGTTTCTGTATTCTGTATACTTTTGGCAGGATTGGGCCTATGAATACTGAGCTGAAACAACGCAAGAATGCTGTTTACAGAAAGCATTCCAAGCCAGCGGAAAGAGCTCAGCCTGAAGAGCCTGAAGAGGTTAAATATCTAGCTTCTTTAATGCAAACTAATCAGTTAGGTTGTGCTGGTTATGACATGGTCGATTGGAAATGAGAAATGCTGTTGCTTATACCAATTCTACAATGACAAATCTGATTCTGCTAAAATGAATTATGTATTGATAGAGCAGTACAAAGAACTTGATATCAACTACATAAGCATTAGTATTTAACACTCTGCAGTTTTTATGACTTTCATCTTGTATTCTTCACTCGATATTCTTGATCAGATGGTCACAAGGAGCCACTACTTTATCCATTTCCTCATCCGAATAGAAGTATTCGGTTTATATAAGCCATCACGTTTTAGATGAAAGTGAAGAATAATACATGCTCTCTCTTAACTATTTGAATTGAAGTTTAATTATCTTTTTTTTGTTTGTTATTGCCAATAAATTTTAATTATATCTTTGGCTGACATTTTTTTTTTTTTTTTTGCAGCTTGAAGCAACCACTGAGGAGAAAACTGATACTGATCAGAATATGGCCATAATGTTTGATATCTTAAGGAAGAACAGGAAAGTTCGTGTAGAAAACTTAATATTAAACAGGAAATCCTTTGCACAGACGGTGGAAAATTTATTTGCTCTATCCTTTCTAGTTAAGGATGGACGGGCTGAAATAAAAGTTGATGAAAAGGGCTGTCATCTAGTTTGTAAGATTCTTTGTGCACAATCCATTCGGATTCTTCTTTCGTTTACTGCCTTGGTTTCATTTCTGATTTTGAACTATTATTCCTTTCAGCACCAAAGAATGCTCCCGGTGCCACTGCAGTTCAGGCTGGGGAGGTGGCTTACCATCATTTTATATTTAGATTTGACTTTAGTGACTGGAAGGTATGGTCTACCCAATAAGACCCAGACTGGAAATAGTCTATTGATGGATGATTTTTCAGAATTGCTTGCAGATTCAGTCTGGCATTTTATTGAGTTTCATGTTATTGTTTTTTTTCAGTTGATGCTGTCCTCGGTTGCTCGCGGAGAGGAATTAATGCCACACAGGGTCATGTTGAACATGTCAATAAGCAGTACTCAACCATCTGTGGAGTCTGAAAATACTCAACCAGCATTGCCTACCACTCCGATAAGAAAGCTGTCCAGAAACCGAGGTTTGGTAATGCAGGATCACACTGTAGTTGAAGACTCTCCCCAAAATGAAGAATCTACTAGGGTGGCTGCAATTCGGAAAGGAAAGCGAAAGCTCCTGTGAGGTCACATTCAAATCAAGGAAATGCTAGTCTCTCTACTTTTTGCAACTCTGGTAGAAAGAAACTCGAATTTGGTGGGTAATCCTCTTAATATATTTTTGTATGGAGCGTTCCAAATTACTGTTTATCATTGTATATAAGTAGAAGAATGATCCTTTTGTGTTAATTGTAATTAGTATTTGCGTTTATATTGTATAAGCCTTGGGATCCATAGCCATTTTAACTTTTAACCACCGTATTTTATTTCACGTGTTCAACGTAAAAAGATTGTCGTAAAAGCCCAAGAGCACAATACAAATCCTAGTACACAATGGACACGGACATGTCCAAATCTGGACATGAGGCTGTGGAAACCAAAACACATACTGTTGCCTATATACATTGACAGCAAAACGTTGCACCCCTAAAATGTATCGGCATCTCGGGTCTGCTGATAGCCAGTTCCAGCACCTCTAATATTAGGGTCCTGAGCTCCAACCCTCCCGCCACCTCCGGTGGTTGCTCGGGCAGGATACTTGGACTCCACTGCACCAGTCGTGGTCTGATCGTCACCGTACCCAAAGCCGGTGCCGCCCTGAGTCCCAGTAGGATAGCCTGTGGTGTAATCATGACCGGTGGTTCCGCCTTGAGTCCCAGTAGGATAGCCTGCGGTGTAATCATGACCGGTGGTTCTGCCTTGAGTCCCAGTAGAGTAGCCTGTGGTGTAATCCTGACCGGTGGTTCCGCCTGCTCTAGCTGCCTCCTTCATCTCATGCTTCTGGCGTTCGGCGTCATGAATTCTCGCGTCCTTCTTATCTTCGGCCTTCTCCTTCCGCATGGGGTCCCTTGTCGTCATCTTCTCGGCCTGTAGAAGAAAAACCAGTAAGTGGAAAAATGTTTATGAAATTAAAAGAAACTACTTTTAATGCACAAAATAACCTTTTCTTGCATGGTGGCTTTGGTTTTCTCCATGCCCGCCCTGGCTGAAGCTGCAACGTTGGCTGCTGTTTCCTTGGCGGACTGCATTTTTGAAGGGGTTTTTGAGTAGTTTCTTCTGTTGTTTTGCTTGTTTTTTGTTGAGGAAATGAGTTTAGTAGGGACGGAATTTTGAAGGGTATAAATGGAGGTGGCGAAGTGGTGAGTCGACAGGGAGTTTTGATACGGAGTTGACACGTGTCCAACAAGTGTCGGCTGGCAACTACAACGGGAACGGGGTGAGGGTTAATAATCGGATAACGATAACCTTCTTGCCGCTGCAGCTTGCATGTGATTGATTAGGCAGGATATTCATGCAAGGGGTTTGAGTGTTTAAAATTGGATCAGATTTATCTTTTTCCTTTTGGGTTTCTGTTTTTTGACTGATTAACTAGAAAAAGTATTGCGGTATGGTTCCTAGTAGGTGGTGGGTTGCTGGAAGGATAGCTCTAGAGAAAAACCAAAAAGATAAAGACCAAGTATATTATGAAATGGAGTTCAAATGTATAGAATGAAAAGCTCAAAAAACTGATCTGAATATATGTTAGAAAAATCAACTTTTAATTTGATATTTTATCATGGACTATTATCATAGAAAAGTGTGAAGCATTCGGTTTATATATTGTTGTATTTGCTATGGATGATGAGTTTAAGCTTGTTTAGAGGTATTCGTGGTGGGTTATGTTCGATTGATAAAGGAGTGGACTCTACTTGTAAGGTGATCAGATTCACCTCCTATGAGAAGTGGGCGTCAGCCCACGAGTGACCAAGGCGCAAATTTGAACTATGAGGTAGCAATTCAAGGAAAACATTTGTAGAATTTCTACTTCAAATACTACTATTATAAATGCGTTAGGGAGAACTAATCTTCTTTAACAAGTACTATAAATAAATGTACTAAATATATGACACTATCTTTGTTTGGATAATAATATGGTGAAAGAAGGGTGTTGATTGAGGGTGAATTAAGCTTATTAGTATCCATTATTGTTTGTCCATTTGTCACCGTAATACGTAAGGGTGTTGATTGAGGGTGAATTAAGCTTATTATTATCCATTATTATTTGTCCATTTGTCACCGTAATATATATACACACACAGGTACTCTTTGTAACAACCCGACCTTTTATAAAAGTACAAAATACTATTTTATCTCACATAGTGAAATATAATTATTTACCCCGATAAAATCGGCATGATTCAGCGTATCTCAGTCTGACTTTTCTTGAACTTCCAATGGTCCGCAGTGTTGACGCGTAAATCTACAGTACAAAGTAAATACATGAGTCATAAAGACTCAATAAACATGATAACATGCATAGTCTGTTCATGATATCTAACAAATGAACTAATACTCCCACACACAACCAATCAGTCATACAGGGACCGCATCCCACATATAAAGCATCGTATGTGCTCGTCATGAATAAGGCTTGTTAATATATACAACGCGCACATGTCTTGTTTCCAAAGACTTACTCTGCCTTGCCCGTCGCCAAAGACTTAGCAATATCAAAAGATAAGGTCTGACCATATCATATCCACTGTCGAACCCTAATACTTCGTCTGGTATATATACCTAAACAGTGAGCCGTCGGGCACCCAACACTACCTCAAGTGTATATATCCGGTCAGCCAGCTGTCGAGTCCCCAACACTCACGAGGGGTACACTGCCCCAAGTGGTATATCTACCTGGACAATTACATTGACGGTGCATTATATGAGGACCTCATGCAAATCATTCACAGCATTACTAATGCACAACTCATCACACCATCAGTGGTGGGGGGGATATGGGGTCCTTTGGGGGCACTGGACCCTAGTGGACTTGGTAACGTTTTTTTTTTGTTTAGTTAGGAATTAAAAGTTTAGAAGTCATATGTCTCCCACACTTGAATTTATCATTTGCACAGTGCATATACCATTCTATCGACCCACAAACTCAACTAAAAAAGTAAAAACATATATGATATAATACGCTTCCCCAAATCCAAATTCTAATCCCAGCCTTGCTCAATATTATCCAGTTGATTTTCTAGAGACAGATTTAATGGTACTTAATGATCAATTAGAGACTTATATTATTGATGTGCTCTCTTGCGAAGAGTTTAGAGAACTGCAGGGTATTAGTGATCTTGCAGATAAGTTGGTTGCAACAAAAAAAGATAGAGTATATCCATTACTTTACAAGCTTGTAACTTTAGTATTAATTCCTTTTACTTGCCATTGTTAGTTTTGAAAGAGTATTTTCTGTGATGAACATTGTGAAAAGTCGATTGCGTAATCGAATAGGAGATCAATGAATGAATAATAGTTTAGCTGCTTACATTAAAAAAGATGTATTTGACAATGTTGAAAATGATGTCATCATATGACGTTATCAAAATATGAAAACCTATAGAGAACACTTGTAAAAACTTAGTGATAATTTAATGTAATTGTATATTATATATCAGCAAATTGTTTTAATAGTTAACATATTCGATTTAGTTCCTAGCTCCGCCATTGCACACCGTGACGTGTTACTCACGCATGCTAATCACCCATATGCTTAATGTACGCATGCTTGGCGTGCTACATATCATGCACGGTATAATAATAGATCGGAATCCATTAATACACAAGAGTAAACACTCTTGTATTGTTCACGTATTGCACGTAAGAAGTATATACTCAACAACTTAAGATTTGTACAGTAGGTGGAGTTATCACATTTACCTCTTAAGCTGCGTGAACACCCTATCCGTAGGTTTCGACTTTTTTCCTCTCTTTCTTTCTTTTCCTTTTTTTTTTTATAGATTTTCTTTCTATTCATAGTTTTTTTAAGGGCTAAACAGTAATTAAATTTCTATTTAATTGCGCCTTTACCTTAGGGAAAACTTCGCAATTATCCTTAACGGATAATAATCATCTTAATAATAATAATAATAATAATATTTATTATTATTAATAAATAATTTTATCCTAAATAAAATCGAGCATAGCACTTTATTTCATATCAAAAAATTCTAGAAAAATCTCAAGAAATATAAATGAAGTTTTGGGGTGCTACACTCTTGACCAAAATTTTATACCCCTTCGTCTCATTTACTTAATTCATTTTGCCTTTTTATATAAGGATTAAGAAAAGTATTGAAAAAAAAAATTTACAAACAAACTTCTTTGAATACCCTTATTTAATTTAATTAGAGGTGTCAAATTTAATATTTGCCATATTTTAAAAAATTACTTTTACATATTCAAGATTAAAAAAGGGGTATAATTATAAATAAATGAACATTAAAAAAAAAAGAACTATGTAAAAGAGACAAATTGAAAAAGAAATGTGGACTAAAATAGGATGGATGGAGTAATAAATTGGCGTTCCTTCCACATCTAGTTGACTCCTTTCAACCTACCCTGAGCTTTACTTAGGCAAATGGAAGATTTTTGAATTTTAAAGTGATCTCTTCTCATTAAACAGTCGTACCATATAATGTGTATTGCACATGAGCAGAGGCAAATCGAGGGCGGCCTAAAAGATTTTTCAAAAGTTAGTAGTAGTTCTATTTATATATATATTGACACGAACATTGAGTAGAACTAATTTTTTTTTTTTAATTACAGCTCGGGTCAAAAAAAATTTCTAACTTCACCTTTGGGCACGAGAATCATTAAGTTCTGGAAATTTAGATGTTAATGTTTATGCAACTTGTATGAAAAAGAAAAAATGGAATTTTTGCAATTTAGCGAGGAAATAGTAATAATGCATTAGCACGATTCATTGCAATAGAGTGCAGTGCCCGTTGAACAGGTCCAGAATGAGCTCCACGTGGCGTCATTACAACTTACAAAATCTATTATTGGTCGGTCTTCCTAAGCCGGCCCAGCTGGCACACGAGCCTCTTGTGGATCCGAAGACGTCATACAGATTTATCGGGCCCAATGGGCCTGATCCGCTAACGTGCAGATCCAACGGTCTCTATCTTTTTGCGCGACGCATCTGATTTTTCGCCCTAAATCTCTAATTTAATTTAACTAATTTGCAATGTTTATGTTTTATTATTATATTCCTAGTTAATACCACCTAAGCACATTTACAGCCTGCAAATAAAATAATTATTTTATTTTTTATTATTTATTAAGAATTAATAGATGAAAATTAGTTGCTGCTTGGAATTGATTGTTGGGATTCTGATGGCTCCATTTGCAAGTAAACACCGTACAACCGGCAATGGAATTTTTGCACCAAAATAAAGCTAATTGCAAAAGGACTAAAATTATGTAAATCTTTTCCGGTTCACATACGGAGTGGGGGACCCACCTGAATCTGAGAGGACTGGCTGGGTAACATTTTATGTTTAAAGAGATAAATACGTTTCAGTTCTATAAATCAAAACCTCAATATGTCAGACGTGTGAGCTCTTCCGATCTCAAAAGATTACAAGAGTGTATGAGATAGTTTTGGAAATGTTAAAAGTAAGCGGAAAATTGTTTTCGAGCATGTTTGGCTAATTCTTGAGAGTGCTTTGTTTGTTTACTAGAGAACTTTTAGTAAGAAGATAGTTTAGGATGCTTTGTTTAGAACGTCCTTTTATAAGAAGTTATAAACTGAAGTTATTCCAAATTGGATTATCATTTTGAGAAACAAAACAATTATACATGCACATATATACAAGGGAAACATAAAATGGAAGTCGTGACACAACACGAAATATATGTTAGTAAACAGAAACAAAAACATGGCCTAGAAACGTGAAATCGCGCTTTGAGTTATAAGCTATATTGACTCCTTCCTATTATATATATGTGAGTGGGATTCTTCTAATTCTTGCCTCTAATTAGAGACCTCAAGATCTTTTCTTTTTGAAGTTTTCCCTCTTGGCCTATATATATATATAT
>CAVNYN010263339.1:0-38027 GCA_963692815.1 Nyctanthes arbor-tristis | reverse complement strand
TTCTAGTATTCGCAAATATTCAAAAAATCAAACCAGTCATCAAATTGGAGAAGTGAATGGTTCAAGGTTATCGGACCGATGTTAATTAAATAAATGAAATAAATTAATTTTTATCTATAATCATGTGGAAAAAGAATATTCGAGTATATAGTTTTTTGGGTTAATTTCACAAATCGTCCCCAACTTTTGTGTTAAAAATCGATTTCATCTCTAACTTTTTTTAAGCAACACTTTTGTCCCCAACCTTTGAATAAATGCTCGCAAATCATTCTTTTTGTCACTATTTATTAAATTTGGATGGTTATACCTTTTACTTTTTTAATTTTAAAACGAAACATTTAAAAATATTAAAAATAATAAAAAAATTAAAAAAAAAAGGAAAACAACCCCACCTCCACTAACCCATCAAATGGCTACTGGAAAAGGCTGAATCCTCCCAATTTCCTGCTGGGATTCACCACTCCAAAAACGCTGGCGTTTTTGCTGTCGGAAGCTACCATTTCTAGCAGTAAAAATAAGAGGTGAACCCCCTAATTTGCCACTGGAAACAGCAGCAAAAGTGGGAGGTGAATCCCACAATTTTTTAGGCCCGTCCTGTGGCAAAGTTGTTCCATTTCTGGCGGCAAAAGCGTTGCTAGAAACGGCAGCAGATTGCTGCCATTTCTAACAGCATTTTGGGGGAGGAATGGATCCCCGGCAAGAAATTGGGGGATTCACCCCCCCAGTTTGGCTGCCGAACCCTTTTTGGCAGCCATTTGATGGGTTGATTTGGGTGGGAGTGGGTTGTTTTCCTTTTTTTTAAAATTTTTTTATTATTTTTAAATGTTTTATTTTTCAAATTAAAAAATTAAAGGGTATAACCATCCAAATTTAGTGAATATTGGAAAAAAAACGATTTGCGTGCATTTATTTAAAGGTTGGGGACAAAAGTGTTGCTTAAAAAAAGTTAGAGATGAAATCGATTTTTAACACAAAAGTTGGGGACGATTTGTGAAATTAACCTTAGTTTTTTTATCTTTACTATTTAAAAAAAATGTTGAAATTTTATTCATTTTTTAAAAGCCACTAAAAATGCGACTCTAGGTATAGAAAGGGAATCCTACATTAATTATTTAGTGAAAAGAATTTAGAATGTATGTCTATATTAAGCTACTTAGAGAATGATTATGCATAATATGGCCTTAGCTTATGGGCTTTAAACTTCTAGAAAGTTTAAAATTTTGATGGATAATTATTGAAAAACGGTTTATTTTGAACTGGTGAATCGTATCTGTCTTTATCTCACACATTCGGATTGGTTCCAGTATTCGTAAATTTTTTTCAATGTTTTCTTCGACAATTTTTTATCTTCATTAATGAAAAATATCGTATTATGAGTAGCACTTATATTATTTTTCTTTACACGCATATAAATAATCAAATATTATAGTTTAAGAGCCATCAAAAATATGTCTTTGGGTTTAAAAGGGGAATCCCACATTAGTTATTTAGTGAAAAGAATTAATGATGTGTACCCAGAGGAATGTTCAAAAACCTCGGAGATGTTTTATTACAAAACTTCTCATCCCATATGACTTATATAGATGCATGTCATATGATTTTGAAATACATGTGATGTGTATTAATGTATGCCACATAATGTAGAAGGTTTTGTAACAAAACCTCTGAGAGGTTCTTAAATATTTTTATACATACCTATATTAAGCTATTTGGAAAAAAGTTCATAATAAGGTTCAGTTTATGAGCCTTGAGTTTCCAAAAAGTTTAAAATTTTAACGATCATTATTAAAAAAAGTTTATTGTAAACCGGTGAACCGTATTAGTCATTAGCTCACACCGTCTGATTGTTTTCAAAATTGATTCCAGTATTCGTAAATATTCAAAAAATTGATTCAGTCATCAAACCGGAATAGCTAACGGTTCAATATCATCGGACTGATTTTAATTAAATAATTGAAATAAATCAATTTTACCTAAAATAATATATTATCTGATATTTTCATCCCTTGTAACGCATATGTGAAATAACTAGTTACCAAAAAAATCATGTACAAATCGGTCCCAAAAGTGTACCAAATTAAGTTCCAAAATAAAAAGGTAAAAATGAAGAACTCCTATCCACATATGGGTCATTTTGTTTGCAGGAAAGTATTACAAAACCCATTACGAAATAGGGTAAATTCACCATCTTATCCTTGTAACAATTACAGTAAAATCTTGATAACTGAATATTTGTTAAATTGATAACAGTAGTTAGATAATAAAATTCTCTTGTCCCGGGGACACTATTCAGTATGTGGCCGAACAAAGCCCCGGGGTGGATGGTTTGCACGCCGCATTCTTTCAGACACAATGGGGCACTTTTAAAGGTCCAATTTCCTTAGCTTGTCTTAAAGTTTTAAATAATGGCAGTAGCGTTAGGTGCATGAATGAAACTACTATTGTCTCAATTCTCAAAGTTAAATCCCCTGTATCTTTGCTTAATTATCGACCTATCTCGTTACGTAACGTACTATATAAGATAGTGTCAAAATGTTTAGTAAAAAGGATTAAACAGGTACTTCTTTCTTGGGTGTCTAACAATCAAAGAGCCTTTGTCCCAGGAAGGCTGATCACGGACAATGCCATTATGGCCTTTGAAGTGCTCCATTCTTTATACAAGAAGAACAATGGTCGGAAGGGCTTTTTGGCACTCAAGTTATATATGAGCAAGGCATACGACCGGGTGGAGTGGGGCTTTGTCAGAGCTGTTCTGGAGAAAATGAGGTTTCGATTGTGGATTGTATGATGGACTGTATCACTACTACTTCCTCTACTTTCACCATTTATAGTGAGTATAGGGGAAAGGTGGTACCTACGCGGGGGCTTCATCAAGGATGTCCACTCTCTCCTTATCTCTTCATACTGTGTGCAGAGGCTTTTACCTACTTATTGATCAAGCTGAGGCGCAAGGGGAGATCTGTGGAATGAGGTGTACCAGGACAGGGCTGAGAATCAGTCATTTGTTCTTTGCCGATGACTATCTTTTTTGGGAGAGCTATGAGGGCAGAGGTAGTTTCTATCCTCAATATCATAAGGGACATATGAGACAGCTTTCGTGGCAACATATGAATATACAGAAGACCTCAATTACTTTCTCTCCAAATGTGGATATGGGCATTAGGCAAGAGATTGGGGAGCTATCCGGACTAGATATTTCTAATCAGCATGACAAGTACCTCAGGTTGCCACCCATGGTTGGCAGAAATAAAAAGCAAACGTTTGGGCCTATAAAAGAGAAGGTCCGGAAGAGGATTCAAGGATGGAATAGGAACAGGTTGTCTTATTCCAGTAGGGAGATTATGCTCAAAGCAGTAGTCCAAGTGGTCCCTACATATGTAATGAGCTTATTTAAGATGCCATCAAATCTGTGTAATCAAAATTAGAAGTTTATATATAGAGTTTTGGTAGGGAACGGGGGGTCAGAAAAGGAAGATGGCATGAGTCCAGTGGGATAAAATGTTTTTATCAAAGGTTGATGGAGGGATGGGATTTCGAGATCTGTAGGACTTTAATAAGACCTTTTGGCAAAACAGATATGGAGGCTGCTAAAGGAACCGAATTAGTTAGTTGCCCAGCTGTTGACGAACAACTATTATCCAGAGACTGACATCTTGGGGGCCAGGGACAAGCAAGGCAGCTCTTATCTCTGGAAGAGTTTAGTATGGGGGAAAGAAGTTGTGGAGGAAGGAATGAGATGGCGGGTCGGAGATGGACAACAAATCGATATTTGAAAAGACCTATGGATACCGAATGGGAGGCGATGTAGGCTCTATACAAGTCCAACGAATGAACTCAGGCGAGTAAGTGATTTATTGGATGGAGAGGGAGAATGGAACTCAGAGTTGATCAGGAAAAAATTTTGGCCAGTTGATGCTACAAATATACTTGCTATACCGGTAGGACAAGGGGAAGTGGATCAAGTTATCTGGAATCATACTAATCATGGCTCTTATACGGTAAGAAGTGGCTACCATCTTGGCCATGCAAGGGTTGGTACGGATATGGGGACCTCGGGAGAAATTGATTGGTGGAAAATTTATGGCAACTTAATATTCCCCCAAGAATCAAACATTTTATTTGGCGCCTCTCACAAAAAGCCTTTCCATCTATGATGAATCTTGGGAGAAGGAATATAGTGGCAAATCTGCTTTGCA
This sequence comes from Nyctanthes arbor-tristis, assembly GCA_963692815.1. Taxonomy (NCBI): domain Eukaryota; kingdom Viridiplantae; phylum Streptophyta; class Magnoliopsida; order Lamiales; family Oleaceae; genus Nyctanthes; species Nyctanthes arbor-tristis. The sequence continues at coordinate 33,831 of CAVNYN010263339.1, read as the reverse complement.
CTTGGTATAAGGCAATTGAGACCGATGTGCGTATCTTCATGGGCTGTGACTAGGTAAAAAGGGAGTGAAAACAACTTGGATTTTGGCAAGAAGTCCCGGTGGAACTGCAACACGGTGGGGACCTTGATTTGCTAGGCTTCTTAAGCGCTATATACAAAGTTTGTGCCTGGGAGAAGTTTGAGTGTATATGCATTGCTTGCTGGATGATATGGAACTCCCAGAACTCGCTCAATAACGGAGGAAAAGAGAAGTCAGTGGACTACATGCATGGCAGAAGCAATCCTGATTTTCCTTACCGAGCATCAAAGTTCGCAAAGGTAAGCCCAGCTGATGGTGAATGGACGGGACAATAATATTGCCAAATGGGAGAATGACCAGGGCCGTGTAGAGGGAGCAGTTCTTTGCACTGATGCTGCCATGAAAGTGAATGAGGGCATTGTGGAGCTTGGTAGAGTGGTGAAAGATCGGCATGGATTGATTGTTGGATGCTTTACCATGAAGACGTTAGGAGGGATGTCAGTCGAAGTGGCAGAGGCGCTAGCCATGAAGGAGGGGCTGATCTTCGTGGAATGAGACAACTTCATTCTAGCAAGGGTGAAGTGCAATAATCTGACAGTTGTACAACAGTTGATGAAGGATGAGGCAGATGCACCTATATCCCCAATGATTAGAGATATTCATAGAGGATTGGTCAGTAGAAAATGTTCCTCTTGCTACCATATCTCGATAGATCGGAATATGATAGTCCATTATCTTGCTGCGCATGCTGTACAATTATCTCAATATAGGGTTTGGATTGCTAGTGTCCCTCTGTTTATTTCAGAATGTATTGGTCATGGGATGTATTGGCTTTTATTAATGAAAGTTTCCATTCAATAAAAAAAAAATTCTCTTGTCCCAATTTATGCCGATAACTTAAATTAACATTTGATAAATTAATAACTTCTTTAAAATAGTAATAATTTTGGTTGGTTCCAACAGTATTAGTTTATCAAGAGTTTACTGTAGTTTAATGTTAAAGGTCTAATTAAGTGTAAAAACACACTTACTAGTAATAAGGAAAAGATATGAATTGTTTTCTTGCTTATGATCCATATTTTTTTTTTTGGTATTTACACTAAAAAGTAAAAACAGTCACGACGAAATATTATTTTGAGTTTTCTTTACAAAATTTTTTCTCATTTTCCAAACAACATTTTTTCAGTATTTAAAAAAATTGAAACAGTCTACAAACAATTAAAGAGGCTGTTTTAAAGGAGGAGTTTTAAACGACGTAATGATAAAAACGATCTCTGGAACTGAAGAGGTGAAAGAACCAGCCCACCCGATCTTAACCTCCAGCGGCTCTCACGCTTTTTAATTTTCCCAGTTATTTGTCAATTTTAGTTTGACAGCTTATTTCTATTTTGTCAATTTCTATTTCCAAAGACTCTCAAGCTTTCTAATTTTCCCAATCATTTGTCAATTTTATTTGTAATTTTGTCAATTCTTTTGACACGTTATTTTGCTTCATATTTTTATTTATAAGGTCAAATAAAATAAAGATCAGTTAATCCGTACAAAATATTTCTTTTACAACATACATAATTTTATTTACTTAAATAATAAATTTAAAAATGTCGATAACATGTGATTGATAGAATTAATAAATATATGACATAAATGTATAATAATACAAATATATATGATGGATTTTCTAAATCTTAATTTTATGATGAATATAGTTTAATATGTATATTTTTGACGGAAGTTTAATATGCATAAAGTAACGGTAAATATTTTTATTTTTTAATAAAATAAAATAAATGTATTTGTATAATGGGGGGTATTTTACTTTTCTGTTTGACCTAAACGCTTTCCTTACTCGATATATGCAATGAAATATTTTCTTTGACTTGTTTTAACCAAGTCAGATCGGACGTTAGTGGTACTATAGATTATTTTGAGAAATCACATAAGCTAGTATATCAATGATTACGTGTTTAATGGAGTAATTTACGTGATTATTAATGAAGTAATTATTATTAAATGATACGCATAGTATATTATTATTAAATAAATTAATTAATAGGAAGTTTTTGTCAACATTTGACTGTTTTGACAGCATGTAAACCGACCACAAGTCCAAGAACAAGTAACATTAACCATTAATAAAATTATACTAAGATCAAACTCTTGCATAGGATATTCACTTGTCACGTGATGACACGTGCTTCAATCTGCATTTAACATTTTTAATCCTCCTTTTATTACTTGAACAAGTGGCTAACTATGCCCAAAAAAAAAAAAAAAAACCACGTTATGTTTTGCTACGATATATATGAAAAATGATATTTTAAAGAGTACGATCTCATGAAAAAGGGCTGAGGTCACAGTTTGAGCACATATGTGATGAGGTGTTGCATGATAAATCGGGAAAATTGTCTAAAAAGATGCAAAAATGTGAAGCACAAGACTCGAATATAAATATGCTTAGGCATGCATCAGTTGCCTAAGCATAGATGTGCTTAGGCATGCATCAATTGCATTGATCATATTTTAATCCTCACTTTTTAGTTGAATTAAGTGGCTTACTATGAAAAAAGATCGAGATAAAATATGTGATAGGTGAAATCGCAAGTGCATGATATCGTTCAAGTAGTATAGGACTAGATGAGTCCCAAATGTCGATCCCACAGGGAAAGTTGTCACATATTCCACTTGAGTCAATTTCACACCAATTGAATAAGGAAATTAAGAGTTTGCAAAAGAATAATGAGGTTGTTTAAACTAATAATTAAATGTTCTGTCTATTTTAATCTAGGAAGAAACTCAAATTTATGGACTAGAAAATATATGAATGAAAGTGTTGAGACTCACGAATCCACAATAAACAGGCGTTCCAATTATGCTATTTCACTCATGACAATTCACCATCACGTGCTCACAACCAGTTTCACAAGTTTAATTGAAAACTTCTCTCGAGGAAATTCAAATCTACCCAACCAAGTAAACCCACTATATCTCTATGTGAATTTCAACCTAGTTGAGTGCATTAATTAACAAGAAACTATTTTTGTGGTCACACAAATCATAAAAGTATATCTCTATCTTCTATGCAATTTATGTTTCTTATTGAAGTGCTAAATTGGTGACTTACCTCTCGGTTTCCTCACGAATTCACTAACGCAATTACAAGTTTGTCAGGCTCATAAAAGGTAATTACATATCACAATAGAAAATAAGCACGCAATAACAATTAGAGTCATGAATGGGATTAACACAATCAAAACATATCTATTGCTTCATCGATTGTCTTAACAAGGAAAATTAGTTACGCATAATAAAGAAATTCATAACATAAGTATTTGTAAGGTTTGAATACATGACCATATTTTTGTAAAGAAAAGATAAAGAATAACGAAGGAAACTTTTGCACCAAACGAAGAACTCCGTTCTTCAATCTTCACGCAAACCCCGGCTCCAATCTCTAAGCCCTTACTCCAATCTCCTAGCTCTCAATAATGATTTTCTATGATGAATCTCCCCTTTTATCGAAGGGTTTTCGTTCTTTTATAGTTGGGGAGGCCTTAGAACCCTAGAATATGTTAAAAAGGGCCCGAAAACGCGTAAACGGCGTCTCCCGATACAGGCCGCGGGTAGGGGGCGGTTTGCTTGCCGCGGCCTACCCACCCCCAGCAGAAAAATTGGCTAGGCCACGGGCAGGGGGCGGTTTGCCTGCCGCGCCCACCCGCGGCCTACTTTCAGCACGCGCGATTCAGTCCCTGATTTGACTTTTTCTTGCGGCAATAATCCTTTTCAGCTTTTTCTTCATTTAAGCACGTCCTCAAACTTTTTGACCTATTCATCAGGGTCCTCGCTCTCTTTAAACATGACACAAATGACCTCTTTCAAGTTTCTCAACGGTGGCATTCAGCCTTCACACTTGTTGACATTGATCTTTTCTCTTCCCACTCCTGAGCCTTCACATCTTGATGCATGTAAAGCTCAATTTGGTTCAAAAATAGTTCTTTTCATTTGTATCACTCCAATTTGAGCTTTTCACCTATATAAACCATATTCACACAAATTAGGTAAAAATCTACTCGATTTCATATAGAATTGCATAAGTTAAGAGAAGTATTTTTACATATGAAATACACTTATCAAACTCCCCCAAACTTAACCCTTGATCGTCCCGAGCAAGAAATTTACACAATTACATTAAACACACAAAATAAAATTAAACACATAACTTATAAAAACTTGCCAACATCCTACCATATGTCATTCATGACTGTCACAGAACATTGCCACCAATAGTGAACTCATCCAATGCTTGACTAGAGAATGGGTATAATCACACCCACCATCATACACTTTGGTCGGGCTTCCCCAAACCGCAATAGTCAAGTCTGTTCTCACCCTCTCGTGAAAGGCACACATCCCCCAAACTTATTATTTTTTTCTTTCTCACTACCTCTTTTTTCCATAGGGATATATACTTAAAGGTTTAAATCTCTCATCTCTCAAGGAAGTATCAAGTTGGTTCAGATCTTACCACAAAAATACTAGCTTAGTCAATGTGGATTCTCCCAATTTTTGAGGGCCTCGACTTTCCCACTATCCACCAGACAGTCAAACTTACTAGCAATCTACATCCCAAAAAATTGAAGCGTAGCATTGTAGTTATTCTTCTACCATTCAATCTTTTTTTTCACAAGCCATAATATTTCTCTTGTGCTTTTTTTTACTTTTTTTTATTGAGATTTGCTCTCTTCTTTTTTTTATAGCCTCATATGTCTTATGTGCAATCTACCTCTTCACTGGGCTTTCTATATGACCCTTTAGCGAGCTTTGGGCCGATGACTCCCGGTTCAGTTGACCCAGGGCACCAAGTTTGAAAGACCCCTAAAGACTTAATTGCTCGAGTCATACAGGCTTCGAAGAGTGGTAAAGACACATCAAAGGCATTAATTTTTTTTAGACCTAATCTGTGCAAGACTTAAAAATAGGGATGAGATTACCAGTATCTAGTCATTGCCTAGCTTCAATTGGTCAGCCGAAGACACTCCACACAAATTTTCAACATGCATGGAATCCACACCAACCTTACTAGCATCTTCAAGGCTCAATCTCCCCCAAACTTAAACTCAATTAGGATTTACAACCAAGAACAATTAAAGGGTAAGGTAATCTAATTCTCCATTTTGACTATTCTCTAAATCATTCACCCGACTAAAGTGTAGATTATGGTGACTTATGCCAAATAAAGAACGAGTTAAACATAGACAAGCTAATTTTCACCAAATTTAATTCATATAGCAATGTTCCATCACAAATCACAAACAACACAAATTCCAGGTGATTTCAATCAAACCAGCCGGCAAGGCAAAACGAAAAAAACTGAAAGAAATTCAAATTTTTTTTATTATATAAATATATATATATTAAAACAAAACATGACGAAAAAAAAATAAAATTTCAAATGAAACCGCACCCAACCATACAAAATGCAGCTAATTGAGTGAATAGGTTCCAACAGTTAACATCTCAAGCATCAATCTTCAAAATAAGTTACACCTCCCCCAAACTTAAAAAGATCGCATTGTCCCAATGTAAGGAAAAAAAAAACCAAAATAAGGATATTACCCGATGAAGCTCATTTGGGCCAATGTTGATTCTGACTGAAAGTCACATCTCATGAGGAGGTGAGGGCGCTGGGGGTTGCATAGCCACAAATATATTTACCAAGATCAACATTCATCTAGAAAACAATAATTTTTTAATGTTATTTAGAGGTTGAAGGGGAGCAGAAAACATAAATAAACATAAAACATAAAACTAGAAATAAATGTGCCTAACACTAATGCAATTCTAGAATCCAAATGCAATGCACAAATCAAAATCAAAGAAAAACAAGAATAAAGAATGGGTTGCCTCCCATTAAGCGCTCGATTTATAGTCTAGAGCTCGACTTTTCCAAGACAATTGTTTTTACAGAACTCGAAACAATGCTTTGAATGCTCTGCTTTTCTTGACATGAATGACTTTGTACCCTTCTTTTTGCATCCTGAAAAATTGGAGCTTGACTTGCATTGGAACAATAGTCCTTTTTAAGATGCTTAACTCAAACTCAATGACGTACACTTCTACTTCCTCATCGGCATTGATCACAAAGTCAATCTTGTTGTAATCATGAAAATCAAAGAGTGGGTCAGTAGTCACAACATCATTCAATGTTGCTTCTTTACCTTGCTCTTTTATTACCCACTCTTTATCTTCCTCAGGGTCTTCACTTTTAATTGGAACTTCATTGAGTTGAATAACTGGCCCATTATATAAATCTCTGGATGAATGCACTTCTAACAGTGTTGTACAGCAAAGTTTGTGTTCCACTGAGTTGGACTCTGTGTTGTTTGATAGATCATCATGTTCTATTTTAGCATCTTCCACCACCAACTCTTCACCATCATTTTCTACATTATGTCCAACCACCTACCTATTGTCACCCATCTCTACTTGGCACAAAGAATCTACAGCTCTTTCCGTCATTTTGTCTGTTTTTTCATGAAGTTATCAGTGTTTTGTGCAAATTGTAAAGTAGCTTTACTAAGTTGTTCAATAAGCTTTTCAAGATTTGATGTCTCTTCATACTGATGATGTCGCAAACTTGGTAGAATTTCTTGATTCCCACCCCAATTAGAAATAGGGTAATCCATCTGTTTATGGCCATCATTGTAGAAATAGAAGCTTTGTGCAGTTGGTCCTTTCCAAAACAAGTTCATAGGCATGTCATCAATATCTATGCGAGAAGTTCGTGGGGAAACAAACTCATCCCAAAATGATCCTATAGGCAAGTCATCATGATCAGCTCTGTAGTCAATTATCTAAAGATGTTGATCCAATCTCCATGCCCCCTAAAACAAAATTGAGTCAAAGAACCAGTGGATCAACATGAAAATTAGTGAAAAATAAAATAAAATTGATTCAACTAACAATAAAATTAATTCAATGGAAGCAAGTAACTTAAAACTTTCCCCGGCAACGGCTCTTCCGATCTCTTGATAGGCGAAATCGCAAGTGCACGATATTGTTTAAGTAGTATAGGACTAGATGAGTCCCGAATGTCGATCCCACAGGGAAATTTGTCACATATTCCACTTGAGTCAATTTCACACCAATTGAATAAGGAAATTAAGAGTTTGCAAAAGAATAATGAGGTTGTTTAAACTAATAATTAAATGCTCTATCTATTTTAATCTAGGAAGAAACTCAAATTTATGGACTAGAAAATATATGAATGAAAGTGTTGAGACTCTCGAATCCACAATAAACAGGCGTTTTAATTATGCAATTTCACTCATGACAATTCACCATCACGTGCTTACAACCAGTTTCTCAAGCTTAATTGAAAACATCAGACGAGGAAATTCAAATCTACTCAACCAAGTAAACCCACTATATCTCTATGTAAATTTCAACCTAGTTGAGTGCATTGATTAACAAGAAACCATTTTTGTGGTCATACAAATCATAAAAGTATATCTCTATCTTTTATACAATTTATGTTTCCTATTGAAGTGCTAAATTGTTGACTTACCTCTTGGTTTCCTCACGAATTCACTAACGCAATTACAAGTTGATAAGGCTCATAAAAGATAATTACATATCACAATAGAAAATAAGCACGCAATAACAATTAGAGTCATGAATGAGATTAACACAATCAAAACATATCTATTGCTTCATGGATTGTCTCAACAAGGAAAATTAGTTACGCATAATAAAGAAATTCATAACATAAGTATTTGTAGGGTTTGAATACATGACCAGATTTTTGCGAAGAAAAGATGAAGAATAACGAAGGAAACGTTTGGACCAAACGAAGAACTCCGTTCTTCAATCTTCACGCAAACCCCAGCTCCAATCTCCAAGCCCTTGCTCCAATCTCCTAGCTCTCAAGAATGATTTTCTATGATGAATCGCCCCTTTTACCGAAGGGTTTTCGTTCTTTTATAGTTGAGGAGGCCTTATAACCCTAGAATGTGTCAAAAAGGGCCCAAAAACACGTAAACGGCGTCTCCTGATACAGGCCGCGGGTAGGGGCGGTTTGCTTGCCGCGGCCTACCCGCCCCTAGCAGAAAAATTGGCTAGTCCGCGGGCAGGTGGCGGTTTGCTTGCCGCGCCCACCCGCTGCCTACTTTCAGCACGTGTGATTCAATCCCTGATTTGACTTTTTCTTGCAGCAATGGTCATTTTCAGCTTTTTCTTTATTTAAGCACATCCCCAAACTTTTTGACCTATTCATCAGGGTCCCCGCTCTCTTTAAACAGGACAGAAATGACCTCTTTCAAGTTCCCCAACGGTGGCATTCAGCCTTCAAGATCGGAAGAGATTGATCTTTTCTCTTCTCACTCCCGAGCATTCACATATTGATGCATGTAAGGCTCAATTTGGTTCAAAAATAGTTCTTTTCACTTGTATCACTCCAATTTGAGCTTTTCACCTATATAAACCATATTGACACAAATTAGGTAAAAATCTACTCGATTTCATATAGAATTGCATAAGTTAAGAGAATTATTTTTGCATATAAAATACACTTATCAATATGCTAGGTATTATATATGAAAATTAATATTTTACAAAGTATGAGGCGTGGAAAAAGATTGAAGTACGTAATACTTTTAGCATATGCATGTATGTCAGGGTGCAACCAATATGTGATTAAAGATGTTCAGTATAGAGCACAAGACTCAAATACAAGCGTACACTTAGCGACACCTTTTGAAACACAGATAAAAGTAATTAATAAGTTTATACAAAAAATACTAGATGGGTCAATACTTGTAAGTGTCGCGTCCACGTCACCGTAATGAACTAGCTATGGTGCTGAAAATGATATAGTGAGTATATATATCTCAACTTTGAACAAACAAAAGGAGCTCTATAACGTGTTACATGGTTCTCTGAAAATTATTTTGGAAGATTCATGTGCACGACACTGCATGCAGATAAACACTAATATTAAATTTCTACAAATATATAAATATATATAATGAAAATATATATTATAAAAAAACTGACACTGGGGTACAGTTTTCAGGTGAAATAAGGATAGTTCACATGTGGAGATGTTTCCAAGTAAACTGTCCAACAAAAGCTACTGAATTATTTGACCCTTCCATGTGCATCGAGTATTTCCAGTTGGTCCCCCCCCCCCCCCCCCCCCCCCCCCCCCCCCCCCCCACAATATCCTATTATTTTGCTCGAATAATTTATTTACTATTAACACCTAGACTTTAAGATGGACAGAGATATTATTAATAACCACATGTCAGCCTACAGATTCATCACACAGAAAATATTTGATCATTAAACGAGCTGAAGTGCCTATATATAGGTACGAAAACCTGTCGCGACTTGAATTTCTTGTGGATAATTTTGGAAACTTGTTATAAATTGTATTGCCACACTACCTAATAGAGACAAACGGCAGAGCCAACCGATTGAATCGAGAACTTTTATTGTACAATGATGTGATAGAACGACTTTTACTGTTATTTGTGTGAATCCCTGGAGAGGTATAGTTTTGAAAACCGGGGGAGGGGGGGCCGGAAACTTTAAAGGTAAGAATTACAAAATGGGTAATAATTTTCCCACCAAGATTCATTGGTGTGTCATGTGTGCTTATAGTTTCTACAATCAACCAACAAATAAAGCTAGAAAGATACGGATCAAAAAAAAAAAAAATAAATAAATAAAATAAAGCTAGAAAGATGTCCCTCCTTTTCTTTCATATATCTTATTTGTGCACTTTCTAGGATTCTCCTCTTTTCTACTATGTAAGATTTTGACTTTTCATCTTTGATATCTGCCTTTTTATTGAGTGATTGACCATAGCTTTTTCATTTGGGACCCATTGAATTTATGCCAAAAGTAATGCTTATTCCGCATTCATTTCAAATTGTAAACACGGAATCGCACGTGTTACTGAAAATACTCTTGCACATTGTCTACTTTTTATCAAAATTACGATACATGACGATTCCCGTATATAAGTAATAGTCAAATTAGAATTCCTCTAAAATGATTAATTTTGAAACCACGTATGCATTAGAAGTATTATTTGGCTAAATATTTTTGTTGTGAGGTTTTTTGATACTTTAACTTATTAGGTTACGATTTAGGGTTTATTTTATCTTATTATAAATAGTCGTCTTGTAGCCTTCTTATATATTATTGAATATGAAACCATTTTGGTCTTCACATAGTATCAAAGTATTCGATTTTGGGCTAGATTTATTGTTGCTTCTGTTCTCTGGCAAGTGGTGATTGTGCCGCACGTTCAGTATAATCCTTTGTTTTGTTTATTTCATTATCGTTTTTGCTTTCTTTGGTTTTTTTGTTTGGATCTACGCTAGCTTGGCAAAGTTTTTTTTCTTAGTTTTGTTTTCTTTCTATTATGTTTAGTTATTATTCTTCGTTTCTATTTGTGTACGTCTTGCTACGTTGTTCTAGCAATTCTTCATCAAATCCCATCCTTCTTAGAAAAGTTACTGGAGAGAGATGGATAAAGATTCTCCATGGGCCATGGCATGGCTCCCAATTGCCTAGCTTGATTGAAGGGATGGCACGTCATTATCGTTTAATAGAGGTGTTTATGGTATATTGGTTTGTGCAATAACGATTTGGGTGGTAGTGTAGAGATAGGGCCTGATGTGTTTATTGAATTTTGGGATTTGTTATGGTAGGTTGCTATAACAGATTTACTCGGTGGTGAATTGTTCATGAGGCTTGGGTTTTTTTTTTTTTTTTTTTGCCTCTCCCCATGGCCATCTGCTAAGAAATTAGTCTTGATTGGGGATAGTTTAGTAAGGTGACGTGTGGTTGTGCGCAAATTAAGTTTAAGCTCTTGTTAAGTTGATTTTATGGGCTTGAATTAATTATTTGATTGGACATTGCATATGATTGAGAGTGATTTTATTTGTGGTTAATTTAAGGTGGAATTCGATGTGAATTAGTGTTCATATATATATATATATATTTGAAATTGCCTCTCTAATTTGGTCTAGTTGATAGCTGAAATTGGAATTTGGTTCTTTTTTCTTGTTTAATTTTTGTGTCTACTATATATGAAATTGATTGTTGAGTTTAGATCTCCTTCCACAATCATGAAGACTATGCATTTGGATGGCTGTTTGTTCTTATTGTGATGAAGAGTTGTCAAATTGAGCTCATAGACTGCATGAACTGCCTCAACCTTGCTTCGAGATGAAATGTCAAAAACTAATATGTTTTGTTTTGCTTCTTGGCAAACTCTTGATGATGACCATTATGAGTTTGACGGAGGGTGTTATAAGTATTATTTGGTTAAATATTTTGAGTTTTTTATAATTTAATATATTATTACATTATACTTTAGGGTTTGTCTTATCTTATAATAAATAGTCGTTTTGTGATCATCTTATATATTATTGAATATAAAACATTTTTAGTTTTCACAATCTGAATTTATGTTTTCATAATGTAACAGATAATTTGACAAGTCAATGATATTTTTTTTTTATTTTTTCATTTTAAATTCAGATGATATATGATATTATTAACAGGGTGGTGGCATTAAAATTATTTCAGTGGTAAAAAAGAATCACTATTTTCACACCTTTTCCCCTTATAATATAAGAAAATTTTAATTATATATATACACATTTTAATTATTTATGAAAAGTGTGGATTATACATTTTAGTTTTTAATCTAGAGATCCTTTCTATGGCCCACATATGGGCAAATTCAATGGTGGGTTGCATGTGTGTTGGAAACTTTTCTGTTTCTTCTTCATGATTAAGAATGGATTAGAGATAATTAAAAGCTTAATCTTTTCCACAACAATTATTCTGGAAAGTACTTGTAAAACCTATCTCAAGCTAATCTGCTTATTTTGATTGCTAATTTGAAGGGATTCGCATCTTCAATAATCAAACATTCAATTATTATGACTCTGGATAATTTAAAGAATAATTGCACAAAATCACATGAATGAACTATGACAATATTTACTGTTACCATGTGTGTAAAATTTAAATATAATGTCTTAATAGCAAAATGACCCGAAAGTATAAAAATTATCAACTATCAATCTTGAGATTCTTGACTCACATTACAATCTTGTTCTTAATTTTTCTAATAGTATTTCCTCAACATTTCATATAATTAAATATAATAATTAGGCCCTTCAAAAAAATATATAATAATTAGGTAAAATGTTGATAGAAGACAATTCTAACACTATTTTTACACTAAAAGAAAAAATGAAAAATATAAGCAGGTAAATTAAAATAAAAAATAGTTTTATACACTATTTTTACACTAATATATATATATATATATATATCCTCATGATTTCACAACGAATATTGTTATTATAATGTACATCAAAAGACTTGCCAGACTTATGAAAAAATTAATTTCAAAAATTTAGTTTTAGCATTTCAAATTGATGATGATAAACTTTTTATGGTCACATATCTTATCATCTCTTAAAAATAAAAAAATAAAAAAAAAAACTGGCGATAGAAAACGGTGGCATAAACTTCAAAACACAGAAGCTAATAATCAGTCAAATAAGAAATTGATGGACATAACTTTAACCAAAATTTATGGATAATTTTGCTTGGTTCATATTCATATTCTACAAGAAGTAATTAGATTTGCGAAATCAGCTAAAAGAGCAAAGAACTTGCAAAAAATAAATAAAAGAGCAAAGAAAAGATAGAAAAGATCATAATATGCGTATAAAGTTTCAAACAGAATAACTTAATCAAGATAAAATTATCGTTGAAGACGAAAGCCGACATGGACAAAAATGTTTCTAAAAATTCACTTCTTTTAGTGAGAGGGGAAGAATTCCCAATCTAATCATATATAGATACTTAGTGTGAAAGTGAAGTTTTCTCCAAATGATAATTATATGTCTTTTCATCTATTTATATTTTTTTGACAAAATTTCTTGCTTTCTATGTGCCATCATGTCCACAGGGTTTCAAGTTATGTTGCATTGCCAATGAACTTAGTAGATGAGAAAATTTATCCTTCACAATTCTTTTAAGTTACCAAAAAGTTTTAATTATAATTTAATGCAGTATAAGCGTGTTGTAATCATTTTGTAATCATTTAATTTGCTATGTATTAAACAGTTTTTCTTTTATTTGAAAGTTACTCTAAATGATTGATAAAGTAAAAAGAAATAAAATAAAAAACTTATGTCAGGTCAACATAAATAAAATGATCAAGGATGTATGTGATACACGCCAAGGTAAAGGCTTAATAGCCACACAAAAACTTGGTTGGTGCACTCCCCCCCTCCCCCCCCCCCAAAAAAAAGGAAAAAGAAGATGTATATGGTCCACATTTCATCAGTGATCGTCTTAACTATATCTGAGTTAGCTCAAACTTATGTTTTTAACTTAGGATGTCTACTTTCCCTCAAAAAAAAAAAAAAAAAGAAAGAAAAAAAAGTTTAAGATGCCTACTATGAAGGATTGACATGTAATTATGTCTCCTAGACTCGGCTTGAGTTCATATATAACTTAGAATTATCTTCAAGCATCTTGGACCAATTTGAACGTTTCTATAATAATTTTTCTTAAAGTTTCTATAATAACTTATTATTATAAGTAAATTAATTTTTTGACCAGACAAAATCAAAAGCTCAAAAATAACTTACAAGTTATTGGAAAATATTTAAAAATGGAATTACCAAAAGGCAAATTTAACTTTTCATTATCTTCAGCCAAAGACACATAAGGAAGTAACTTCTAACTTGTATTAGGATTGGACCACAACACAATGAAAGAGTATTCATACAGGGAATAATGTATTTGATATTAAAAAGCCAAAATAAAAAAAAAAAACATGATTTGATATTTATTAATTCCACCAAACAATTGGGTAATTTTTAGTGCCCAAATGTCAGCAACCATGACTGAGATGGTGGACCTCTGCTAGTTTCGTAGCCTTAAGAAAATTTTCCCTTGCCATTTTGGTGTCAGACAATCTAGTTAAAGTAATCCCAATAATCACGCTAAATTTGATGTGTATTTATGCACCTATATGAGATGAGAGGTGTCTTAATGACAGCTTTCAGACGTGTTTGAAAATTTTTAATCACCATTTGGAATTTGCTCTAGTTGACTTCATCTCTCCATGTTTATGTTGGTACTACTATATCATTCAAGATACTATTCAGTCCACTTCCAAATCCCCAATCAACTTTAGTCATAAAAGATTGATTCTAATTGAGGCTAAAAGTAAACCAACGAATTAGAATTCACACATATTATATTATTTATAGTTGTTCTGTTTGAAATAATTTCAACTTCTGACTTGTGTTTAGTGTAGAAATGCTTTTCAAATTTTAAAAATCATCCCTAACGAGCTCTTACTGGAACGACCACTTTTGACTCTGAGAGAAAACTTCTAGTAAATTACCGCCAACCAACCTTATTTTTTAAAAAATTTTTTTCTTTTCCTTCAATTTTTGACTTGGAGTCTTGATATACCAACTACTTTGTAGACTTTTCTTTGATATTTCTCTGTTCTCACCTTAAAGAAGGTAACCACCTATACATTAAATTCCCTATGTCTTCTCCTATGGGACTGTCAATTAATCCACCAAAGACTTGCCCCTCTGGTCCCTGCCTCTACTCCACTCTCCAAGTTTCTGCCAAAGTTTTTCTCTTCCTCCATGATTTTGTAGTACAAATTTATGTGGGATTAATTTCCTTGTTGTAATCTTGAAACAAGACATCATCGTTTTTGCCAAATTTTTATTGTGCACATGACATGTTTATTTGGGTTGTCATTCAAGATCTCAAGGAACTGATGCAATAGCTGCTTGTATAATTTCCTCAATGGATCTGGTGAGCCAAAAATTTTATGCCCATGAATCACAGGCTTTGTCTCCCATCAGAAGCCCACCAACCTCCTCAATTTTTGGATCGTCTTTGCATCATTCACACACTAGTTTTCCTATTATAGCAGTTGCCGTTATTGGCATTCTGGCCACAGCTTTCTTGCTGGTGAGCTACTACATCTTTGTCATCAAATGCTGCTTGAATTGGCACCGTATTGATCTCCTTGCCCGGTTTTCGTTTTCCAGGAGACGACGTGTTGAAGACCCTTTAATGATGTACTCTCCGGCCGCTGAAAATCGCGGGCTAGACGAGGCTACCATCAGATCAATCCCAACTTTTCGCTACAAGAAATGTAGAGATAAAAAAGAATCTGAAGAAAAAGGCTCTTCTGAGTGCGCAGTTTGCTTGAATGAATTTCAGGAAGATGAGAAATTGAGAGGAATTCCAAATTGTGACCATGTTTTTCACATTGATTGTATAGATGTTTGGCTTCAGAACAATGCCAATTGCCCTTTATGCAGAACAAGCATTTCAGCGACAAGGCCTGATATTAGGTTCCCATTGGATCAATTTCTGGCTCCAAGCACTTCCCCTCAAGATCCAAACCCCTATACCGATACCTTCACCGGCAGAGACGAAGATTACGTAGTGATCGAAATCGTAGAACGGGATAACCCCACCAATCCATCAATGCTTGGAGTTCAAGAAAGATTGAACTCGAGTGAATTATCATCATCTGTCGGTCCCTCACCGACTAAGTTGCTCGAGCAAAAAGCATCACGAAGAAAGGCGAAACGACTCAGCCATATATCTAGCATGGGAGATGAGTGCATTGAAAGTAGACAGAAAGATGAGCAATTTGCAGTTCAAGCTATGAAGAGGAGATCTTTCTCCATGGATTCAGCAGCCGATAGGCAATTTTATTTAGCTGTTCAAGAAATAATTCAGCAGAACAAGCAAGTGTTTGATGCATGTCCAAGTGAAGGTTCCAGTAACAGAGTTAAATCATTCTTTTCTTTTGGGCAAGGAAGGGGCTCGAGAAATGCAGTTCAACCAGTTTCTTTGAATCCATAAAGCCAGATCTTTCACATTTTTTTTTTAAAATAAATTACTGTTATTTTTGATATAGAATTGTAGATTTATTAGATTTATATAGAGAGATTATAGGGTTCTTAGATTCATTTAGAGGCTATAAGATTATTGTCTTATGGAATAGAAATTTCAGTTTGCAGTTTGAATATGGCCTAGCTGTATTTGAGTTTTGGATTATTCATTGGAGGGCTGGACCACAAATCTAATTTGACTTGAAGCCGTGATTATATGCATCATCACTTTAGCAACTTTTTTCCCATTTTTGCTTTCCCTTTTCTTTGTTTTTAAATTGGTGTCATAATTGGATCCAATAATTACACCTCTTCTGTTTGTCCTAATAGTTGAGAAGGAATCTATTAGCAAGAATGGAGACAGCTTAAGAAAGGGTTCTTCCATTCTCCTTTTTCCCTGCTTTCATCGTTAGGTATGGATCTTGTTGTCTCGGACCTCCCAAATATATCTAACAACAAAAAGAACAGATCAACTAGGAAAACTTCTTCACATAGTCGACCGAGCTGAATTAGCGTGTTATCTTTGTCAATGTTGTTTCGAGTTGGGTGGGGGGGTGGGGTGGGGGCTTCCACTTCCAGTGGGAGAGGAGGTTGAGACAGAGGGAGAGAAAGGGGTCCCCTCTAACCCTATATTCCTATCTTACAATGACGTATTACTTACCTCTGTTTTGTTAGTCATATACATATGATGTCTTGTGATAGGGCTGCCAAAGCTCCCAGCCTGGAAAATGAAGTACTCACCTACTTCCTTTTTTTCTTTTCTTCTTCTATTTATTTATTTGATGAGCTTTAAATAGGATGAGTTACCAAATTCTAACCTAAATTATAAGGCTCATTTTGTGTTCTTTATGGAGCCAACTAAAATAGCAAAGCGACGATATGTTTGATATTTATGATTAGATAAAAATAGTCGTTATATTCATCAATTTTCTTATACTTTTAGTGAATTAGTTGTGCTATAATTATATAAACGCTTTACATAATTTTTACACATGGACACTTAATAGAGATCTATTTTCTTATCCATCGTATTACATCTAATAGCAATTCTCATATTTTTGACACATCATTCTGTATAAATATTTACATAAAGAATCTAGGTACACCTGCCCATAGCTTTTTCCTTCTCAATAACCTAGTCCCTATGGCTTGTAAAACAATCTTTTCTTTACACATGGTCAATACACTATTTCATATATCGAAAAAAGGAATGATCCGTCGGTCTCAAGATTGCTTTCTGATAATAGATCAGATTGCATCGAGTGGCTGGTGAATACATACCTCGTAGGCGTCTATGTTATACTGAAGAACACTTTGAATTTTGAAGGATTTGAAGAATTAGAAGAAAGGAAAAGTTTAACACCTAACTACAAATCTACAGTGGAGGAAAGAATCTTTATGTGTTGTTGAAAATGTTTTAAAACTAGCCGGTTATCAAACAAGCCATACGACGTGGCCAATGAAAAAAATAACATATGCTTCTCTGGTGCTCTACGTGGAAATTTCTAAGAAACCAGGGTTAAGTTCCTTGCAGAGCCCGATTTCCAACAAGACGTTACCATGTGGTATGTGTCAGGAGAGGTGTCAGTCTGTGATTGGAGATCGGGCTCCGTAAAGAACTCGGCCTTGTTTTCATAGACATTGGTTCCGTTAAAAACCCGATATTGATTTTAGAATGAGTCTGAGTACGCTCTCTCTCCC
The DNA here is from genome assembly GCA_963692815.1 of Nyctanthes arbor-tristis. Classification (NCBI taxonomy): domain Eukaryota; kingdom Viridiplantae; phylum Streptophyta; class Magnoliopsida; order Lamiales; family Oleaceae; genus Nyctanthes; species Nyctanthes arbor-tristis. Next base: position 16,129 of record CAVNYN010263339.1, on the reverse strand, counting down.
CCTCTCTCTTTCATGAATTGTTACAGGTTGGTCTGACATTTTCCCAAATGTTACGTTGTTTAATGTCAGATAATAATGATGTGATTGTTCATATTTACAATTATTTATGTGGTCATCAAAATGACAAGCAACAATTGATGTCTAACTGAAATTTTCTTTTTAAACACAAGAGAATTGACTCAAAATAACCAAGATCAAAGGCTAATTTGATTTTTCATATACACTTCTTCTTGACCATTTTTTACGTCCACACAAGATGGCAATCAATATAACAAAAATGTCAATATCAAACAAGAGTTCAAGACCGTAGAGAGTTTTCCATCATATTGATGTATAACTGAAATTTTCTTTTTAAAGACGAGAATTAACTCAAAATAACCAAGAACATAGGCTAATTTGATTTTTCATATACACTTCTTCTTGACCATTTTTTACGTCCACACATGGCAATCAATATAGCAAAAATGTCAATATCAAACAATAGTTCAAGACTGTAGAGAGTTTTCCATCTCATTGATGTATGACTGAAATTTTCTTTTAAAAACAAGAGAATTGACTCAAAATAACCAAGATCATAGGCTAATTTGATTTTTGATATACACTTCTTCTTGACCATTTTTGACGTCCACACAAGATGGCAATCAGTATAACAAAAATGTCAATATCAAGCAATAGTTCAAGAACGTAGAGAGTTTTCCATCTCGTGTGGGCCCAAAACTGATAAGTCAAACAAAAAAATATAAATTAATGCTACATGTACAGATAAGTGTACAAATAGGTTTACAGATATGGAGTAAAATTATGATTTTACCTATATATTTCTCTTTTTTTTAATGCACAATGTGTAGGTGAAGTTGTAACTTTACCCATTTCTATAAACGCATCCATATAGATTAATCCAAGAATATATTTTCCAATTTACTACTTCATTCAAAAAATTTCACTTTATTTTAAATAAGGGTACGTGATGAGAGTGTATCTAGCGCATAAGGCTAGGTATTTTCTTGTGTCTATGGTCACTTGGTCGTGGCGGATTTATATGACTCAACTTTTCTAAAACCCTAACCCTAGGGGGCCGCCATATCGACCGAACAATATTGGTGTTATCAATTGTCTATGCAAAAAAGAGCGCCCGAAGCCCTTTTGCGCCAAGCTTCTCCATCGGGCTGCATTTTGAAACGTGTTTTTTTTTTTTTTTGGGCATGATCAGTTAAAATGCTCATTTTAACCTTATTTTATTGTAACGTTTAACATAATTGACATAATCGTGTTTATTGGTAAAAATATCCACTACATCCATGTATATTTTCTTTATCTTTGAATTTTTCATTATTTGGAAGATAGTCCGTGAGAACACATTTAATGTTGGGTGAACAAACTCAAATTTGGGTTTTTCACCCAATAAAACCAATTAATGTATTAGGAGAAGTGGGGAAAATATCCACTACATCCATGTATATTTTCTTTATCTTTGAATTTTTCATTATTTGGAAGATAGTCCGTGAGAACACATTTAATGTTGGGTGAACAAACTCAAATTTGGGTTTTTCACCCAATAAAACCAATTAATGTATTAGGAGAAGTGGGGAAAATATCCACTACATCCATGTATATTTTCTTTATCTTTGAATTTTTCATTATTTGGAAGATAGTCCGTGAGAACACATTTAATGTTGGGTGAACAAACTCAAATTTGGGTTTTTCACCCAATAAAACCAATTAATGTATTAGGAGAAGTGGGGAAAATATCCACTACATCCATGTATATTTTCTTTATCTTTGAATTTTTCATTATTTGGAAGATAGTCCGTGAGAACACATTTAATGTTGGGTGAACAAACTCAAATTTGGGTTTTTCACCCAATAAAACCAATTAATGTATTAGGAGAAGTGGGGAAAATATCCACTACATCCATGTATATTTTCTTTATCTTTGAATTTTTCATTATTTGGAAGATAGTCCGTGAGAACACATTTAATGTTGGGTGAACAAACTCAAATTTGGGTTTTTCACCCAATAAAACCAATTAATGTATTAGGAGAAGTGGGGAAAATATCCACTACATCCATGTATATTTTCTTTATCTTTGAATTTTTCATTATTTGGAAGATAGTCCGTGAGAACACATTTAATGTTGGGTGAACAAACTCAAATTTGGGTTTTTCACCCAATAAAACCAATTAATGTATTAGGAGAAGTGGGGAAAAGCTTATTTTGCAAGGGGAATTGGGTAAAAGTAGGCCTAAATTTAGCCCATCTTTACCTTTTTCCCTCCCACTTTCTTCCTTCAAAAATATATATAATAAATTTTAAAAAATAATGTTTTGTAAAAAATTGAATATCAATTGTATGATTAAAAAAAGTAATGTAAAAAAATTAAAAAAAAAATCAGCTAACACAATAATCACTAGATTTTCCCCATTTACATTATTTGAGAACAGCTTTTTTCCTCATATTTTTCCCCTTTAGCTTTTTTCCCCTTAGCATTTTTTCTCAACATTAATCTTACTTTGAAGCCCTGGTAAAGACAAAAACCAGCTTATAATATGATCGTTTAGTAAAAGATGATGTTTAGTTGGCTCATCTTTTTCAATTTGAGGTCGGTCATAATCATTAAAGCTTATAATGGGAGATGATCGGAGAAGATTATGCAGTGATACAACAAGAAAAGATTGCCTTTGTGGCCCAAGTACGTTAAAGAACCACTCTGATGGGACCTTATATTATATATTGCTTTGAAAAGATCAAGAATGAGGACTTGAAGAGGTCGTTGTATAATTGTTCTAATAATACCGCATATATTGATTTGAGAAGATCATAAATGATATGAGAGGACCGTATTATTGACAATCTAAAAAGATCATCTTTCAGAACAATCAGTCTGAAGAGACCATGTATGTTGATCTAAAAAAAATTAAGGGCACTAACCTAAACAGGCCATAAAAGTGATATAATAAGACTACATGTGTATTGATCTAAAAAGGCTGTAAGCTTATCTGAAAAAATCATAAAGAACGAAAGGTGGGAATAGAACGCCGTATCCATGTTCAAGAAGTCTTCGGAGCATATGGAAAAGCAAACTGATGGCTTGTAGCCTCGCATCCGATGTGTGTGTAGACGATTTTGAACCTTTTCAGAAGATTCACTTAGAGGAAATAGACGATACTGGGAGGGATATGGAAGTTGACTGTATTCCTTTCTAATGTGTTTCCATGGCTATTTGGTGTTTTTTGTATACTGTGTCTTTATGTTTTTGCCGTATCTAAGTGGCTGTCTCATTTTTGAACTGCCCTTGTGTCCTTTACTGCTTTCGTTTGTTTTTTATTGAAGTTCTTGCATGCAGTGGCAGTTTTGAGCTGCTTCCGTTTGTGTCACTTATAATTGTGTTTTCTTATTCATGTAGAGGCGCGTTTCAAGGGCATCGACCCTTCAGTTGGTGTGACGAAGTGCACTTAGAAAAGAGAGTGCGCTCGAGTGGTAATAAAGAGATTGACATGTTTTTTTGGGCCCAAAGAGGTCTTATGTCTCGTCTGGAGAGATCGAGCATTCAATCTAAAAAGATTGAAGTGTTAGGACTTGAAAAGGTCTTTGTGGCTTGTTTGAAAAGAGCGAGTCTTCAATCTAAAGAAATTGGTTCAATATGACTTGTAAAAGTCGTATGACTCGTCTGAGGAGAGCGAGCAAGCAATCTGAAGAGATTGTTTTTAATGTAACCTGAAGTGGTCATATGGCTCGTCTGAAAAAAGAGGGCGAGTAATCTGAAGAGAATGTTTTAATGTGATCTGAAGAGGTCAGTAATGATCTAAAAAGATCATTGAGCGATACAATCTGAAAAGATTGCTTTTATGACCTGAAGATGTCTGTTCTGATTTAAAAAGATCATTGAGTTGATAATAGAATCAAACCTATGTCGCCTGTTGATCATAAACAAGGTAACAAAAAAACACACGAGAATAAAAACGCCACAATGATGATTGGCCTTTTTGTCACATAAATAACCAATAACCCTAACAGAGAGAACGTAAGGTCTAACTAGGCGAGCACTAGTGATGTCATTGAACATAGTTATAAAATGTACTGAGGATCTAAGAATGGTCAGGGTATAACAGTGCTTAGGATTATGACCACTATTGGACTTGTCGACCAACATTTGACTTGTATTCTCATTTATATGCAAGAGATAATCACGAATAATAGCAAGAACCAGAAAACAAATGGTGTTGATCATAGGGGATTCAATTCGACTCCCCATCTCAATGAGTTATTCAATCTACTCGAAAGAAATTGCCATTCATTTGTGGCATGTCATCACAAATCATGCAATATATTTAAAAAAGGATTAGAGCACATTATAATGAAAAATATAATTTCCGCAATAATTTCCACTAAATTTAACAAGAAGTGTACATATAAAATCAGGAGCAATTCATTAATCATTAGCAGATATTAGAAGTTCCTCATAACCATCAAAAGAATCAAATGATCTCTTAACGGAATATCTACAGAATGTAATTGAAGAGTGAAAAGCTCAAACACCCAGAGAACCGGCAAAAATAACCAGTAAATGTGTCATTCTAATCGAGAGAGAAAGTGTGTAACACCCCACGAAAATTTAACCCTCAATTAAAGTATATGGCTATTATTTTGCCCATGATGGAATAATTAGCTAAATTGTATTAAAAAATTACAAAATTGTTACTCAATTGATGTCAAAGAAAGATTGTGGTCCTTGATCAATATAAATCAAAGAAAGGTGACTAAATTTTAGGATAACACAAAGTATAAAGACTTCTTGAACAATAAACGAATGAACCTCGTTTCGCCACACAACTCCTAAAATATGCAGCGCCAGATCGTGCCACGTGTCACGCTATAATTGGTAGAACTCAAAGATTTATTAAAAACAACTAAACCTTAACTATTATAAATAGGACAAAGGGTCCTCAAAGTTTCTTTAACTCCCAACCCATCCCCTCTCTCTCCGAAAACTCACAAAATTCATCCAAAATTGGCAAAGGTGGAGAAACAACCATTAGAACCCACCAAAACACCTATTTGTCTCTTAAAAAAGGCTCCTTACAATATATGAAAAAATTTTAATTTGAAAAATAGCTTTGATTGAGGAATAGCAAAACGTTGGAGGTACTTTTCTACATTAGAATTATTGCAACAATCTTTGGTCATTCTTTGAAGTGAGTAACCAATACTTTGATTTTCTTTCCTTTGTTCATAACGTTTTCATAAGATATGCGTTGATTTTGATGCATCGTCATTATAATTAGTTTATTGTATTTGAATCACTAGTTAATTCTTTACCCATTTTGATTTGCTGTGTGGTAATCTTTGTGGTAATATGACCATGCAATGTGATCTTGGTCATTTTGGCTATGTGATAATCATTGTATTATGACCATGCTATATGATCTTGATTATTTTGAATCATTGAATCTTATGTACACTACGAGTAGTAGTTTAACTAGTGATAGAACCCTCTTATGTATCTAAAGGCTTTGTGTATGTAAAAGCTTTGTGAATCCAATGATTTTCTCAAAAATGCATTTTTCTTACATGAAAGGTAAACCAAAATATTTGGTTATTCACTGAGTACTTTGTATTCACCCCTCCTTTCATAGATCTAACAACCCTATAGGTGTTGAACAAATAAGCTTTGTGACCGGATCGTCCCAAGGATGGAGAAGATACATATATGTGATCGAGATTTCGGTGTATAACTGAGGTTTCATTATGGGTAGCCGTAATAGTTATTGTAAAGTTGTGATAACATGATATTATAATAGCATTTGACTTGTATTTGTAAAGTCTTGCCCTTAATTTGGCATCTAGATTAATTTCTCAAATGCTTCTGCTAACGTTAAACGCCAATAATACGAGAAAATAAGGTGATAAATTTAGAGGCGTGACAGAGAAGACCAATCCCGGCGACTGAATGCAGCAGTTAAGACTGCTGTGAAAAGGAGGTTGATAGAACAGTGGCTGCAGCTATCACACCCCCATTGTTTTACCATATAATGTTAAGTTGTTGCTCTAGGTGATGGCGGAAGCTTTTATAGATTTTTTATGGAACAAAGGCTAACGAGGGTCGTGACATGTCAATCCAACAAGATTCATAAGTTTTTATCTTGATAGTGTTATTATTCATGAAATAAACCTTTTTTTTTCCTTTCAATAGGTTGTTTATACCTCTATGGACATTTTGAAGTTCTTGTTACAAGGATTATTTCTAATGTCTATTAATTCTATTGCCTGAATAATTTCACTTGAAAGTCTATGAAGTAACAAGTTTGTCAAGAGTTAATATCAAAGTAGGCAATACAATCCATAACATAAAAACTATTTTATTTATTAGATATCCAAACAAAAGCTTGGGAGACCTTTACAAGGGAAAATGGGGCTCCCAACCTTATACAAAAGCTTTCTTTATATTGATATCATACAAGCCAAGTTAGTTACTTAAGTCCTCATACATCTACTTGGCTTGCTACTACCATTACTTCTTTAACAAACTATTCTATTAGATAAGAAACATCGGTCTATCCCTCATAATCTTATCATGATGCAAAAGAGTGAGGGTGTAGCCACAAAATATATCAAACTTGTATGTGGTTCCCAAATACATTAAAAACATGGGCTCCTCTTCGTAGTAAGCCCAAAGGTCCGTTTCGATTACATACATGATTTTGCTTGCATCATGGGACAACTTTCAATCTTTGGCTTGCGGCTCATGGATTCTTTGGTGGATCATCTATAAAAAAAATAAATAAATAAAAGACACTAAATGAATATAAAATACCCCGTGAGTAATACATTATTTTGGTTGCCATAATGTTATAAAAATCATTCCATGTCACAAATTTAAGAAACATTAGAATGTACAAACTTTTTGAATGCATTACAGGGTCCCAATTACTAGAGTTTCCTACTACCCATGGCGCCTTACCAAGATGGCAATAGCAATACAATAGTTTCATAACAAATTTCCGTTGGCCTTTACCGGATTGCCAATCATTCATTACTCCGTAACCAATTTCCATACTACTTATCCTATTTTTGGAATCATAGTATGGATCAAATCAAAGCAAACAACACAAAATGGGTAGAGGGACTCTAGCAATTCTTATGCAATAAAACATTTCAACAATATCCAAAACACATGCCTTTATTTGGAATTTATTTGAAACTTATATATGCAAAGGGAACAAAAGTAATGAATTACTCACCTTGGCTTTTATGTCTTCAAAATGAGTGGATTTTTGTTAGTGATAAAATACCTCCAAACCCTTGATATATTCAAGCAAAGAAGTCTTTTAAAACGAAGGTTCTATGTGTATATAGAAGTGGTCTTGTTTGAAGAGATAAAAGGGTGTTTTTGAAGATCTTTTGGAGGTGTCCAAGACTTGGCTCAATTTATGGATGAATTTTGCTTAACTATTTCCTAAAACTTCTTGAGTTCCACATATGATAAAGTATCCTAATGTCCCTAGATATAATTCATAAGTAACCAATAAGAATGGGTCCAATTGGAGGCACACGAGTTTATTTTTTTTACAAATAAAGTTGCCAAGTGTGCTTAGGTTTATCTCATGTGAGAAATTCCCAATGAGTACGAGTGTCCCTAGATTTTTTTTATTGCTTAATGAATCCTTTCACTTAATGTATTCTATAATGAAGTCCTTGTATTTTTGGCTATACTAATTAAGTACCGCATTTTCACTTTAAGTATTCTTCGACCCCAAATTCACTACCCAATTGGGCGCAAACTATACTTTTGGCAATACTTCCTAATCGATGAAAGTGATAGATAAGCAATCATCCTATTTTCATCAAAACAAATTAAAATATTTTCAATTTCTTATAAAATGTCATGCTTAATTATCTGAGTGTAATGTTTATTCATTGATTGCCTAGAATCGAGTATTATTGAAGAATTGAGTGAATTATTATCCCAATAATGATATTATGGAACTTGCCAAATTTTTCCTTTTTTTTCAGAGTGTTACAGTAACTACCTAAAAAGAGGGAAATTACAGCTCACTGTCGGAATAGTTAACATCGGCTTCTCATTCCTACCTGGCCCAAAGCTCATTTCAATAACTAAATGACTCGATTCATTGGCAAAGAATATGCCGACCACACAAACGACATACTACAGTCTGCTAAGGACGGAGCTCTGGCCGCCAGTCTAACACTCACGTTGGAAAGAACAGATTTCCAAGCTTAGAGCATCTAACACAGTTATGGAACAATCATGTATTTGAGGTATCTAAAATAGGATTTCGATCACACCACAGGAGAGCTCGTCCGTAAACAAAAGCATGTATTCACACATCAAATAGGAATCATAAAATATTGATTGCATAGCTTGTTAATTTGTTCTATAATGACAGATCAAATAGAAATCATAAAATATTAAATGTATAGCTCGTTAATTTGCTCTATAATGATTAGGATATATATATATTATATCCGTAAGGATGCTCATCAACGAGTTGTATTTTGAGTCAAGCGACACAGATTGTTTTAGATTCGATCCTCACGTAGATGCTTCTTTTATTTCAAGAGATTTAACATTAGCATATCCTTGTGGTTTAAGATGTTTCGTAACCTATACAGCTACATTTATACATATATTTACTAACATATATTGTAATGATTTTATTCTCTTGCAACAGTACACAAAATTACACGAAGTAATTAAAAACAATCACAAAAAAAATTAAGGAATGTTACTAAGAAAAGAAAGTAAAATTGAACAATAAAGTAGTCCCTTTCTTTGTATTTGATTCCTGTCTTGATGCCTTCGTTGAAGTCAATCGTTGACTAGGGCTCAGACTCTTTCCCACTCCACAATGGCAACACCACAATGCCTACGCTAAACTGACACACCATAATCACCAACCACTAAGGTAAAACAACTCTCACTAAGGAAATAGAAGACTACTCCCATTAAGATAGAAAGGCTAAGAAAATAAGAAAAGCCACACTTCTTTTGGTTGTGTCTTGAGTATACTGTGTGTTGTATTTTAATTCCAAAAACCACTAAGGTATTTATAGGGAGAAAAACACAATTCAAATTTAAATTAAACAAAAATAAAGATAATATAATATCTTAAAAGATAAATAAAATATATCACAAGATATTGTCCAAGAATCCCAAGATGATTCAAACTGTGCCAACAGCCATCCACTTGATAGCAACATGATATGTTTAAACCTCTAAAGTGGATGAAAACATGTTACCAAATTGTGGAGTGGGTACACAATAAATCAGTCTTAGGCTTTTCAAACCTCTAAATTTTACTTAATTACATTTAGGTCATTGTCATCACTGCCTTGGGTTTGTTGGGTATCAACAACTCAACAAACCTCCACCTTGATACCTAATAAACCTGTAAATAAAAATACACAGTTAATTTTTTTGCTTAATCAAGGTGTCACAAAAAACTTACCAATTGACGCGAAGATCACCACACTTGCCACTAACTTACAGGCAAGTATTCAAACATGGGGGTGTTACTCTTCCCCACATTAGATGGTTCATCCTCACCATCACTTACGTAACAGGTTAAAACATGTTCTTCTGGGTAATCCTCTACTTCTGGCTCCACCACATTAGAAGTCTCCACTTGATTAGGTGTTTCATATGTGGAAGACTTCTGACACTTTACCACCTCACCACTAGTGATGTAAATGCCATTCCTCGTCACCCCAGCACATGCAAATTTTGAACCTTTAAACATTTTTAGCATTCCGTTACCTACTTTACCTGTAATGCCAATTTCCTCCAATTTACCAACTAATAAGAGATTCCTGTCAGCTTCAGAAACATATCTGACTCCTTCTAAAGTGAGTACACAACCAATGTCAAAACTCACAATAATATCACCGATAGCACACACAGAGTATGTAATCCCATTTAAAGAACAAAGATGGTCACTCTCAAATTCATGTAAATTTACAAATCAATTTTTGTGGGATGTAACACGACAAGTTGCAGCAGAATCAAGTAACCATTCACATAAATAATATTATTCAGTCAGACATAAATCAACATCATTATCAGCATTTAACACCATGTAAACTTGATCATATTTAACATTGGAGACAACAATCGCATTAGACTCTCCATCAACTTTCTCATTCCCTCTATCCACCTCTTTTTTCCTTCTACTAGACAATCCCTAATATAGTGTCCAGTTTTACCACAGCTATAACATGTTCTCCCTTTCGCCCTCCATTTGGAATTACCCTTATTTTTGCCCTTCCTTTACCACTCTCATTTCTAGAATCATCGCTTTCTCGACTCTTATGATACTTACCATGCTTCTTATTATAGCCAACTCTCACTATGTGGACCTCACCAGCACCACTACTCACTCCCTCTGGTTTTTCAGTTCACATCTCCAACTCCCAACTTTTCAAATAATTAATAACAATATCAAAAGTTAAAGATTCTCTACCATATTTGATCGCATTTTTCACATATTTATACTTCTCAGGTATAGCATTCAACAAAATAACAGCTTTGTATTGATGAGTCAAAATTTCATCACAATTAAAAATACTTGTACAAGTTTGTTGAACACATCAAGATTATCATCAAGATCTTTTAATAGGTCAATTTTAAAACTATAAAACCTTTCAAGTAAATATAATTTGTTTCGAGTAGATTTAGAAACATAAAGTTCTCCTAATTTTCCCACAATGCTTTAGTAGAAGCACGTTTGCCAACTTTTCTTAGCACATTATTAGACATGTGTAAAATGATAGAAGTATATGCCAATTCATCCAATTCTTTTTTTCTTAACAGCATCAAATGTGTCAGGAAAAGAATCATCAATAGCTTTAGGGACTTTTTTTTACACCAAAATACTTTCATTTTTTATTGCCAAATAGAAAAATCACCTTTATCATCAAAAGGTGCCAACTCAAAGTATACAACCATATTGCAAAAATGCAAACACAATAGACCACAAGGGAAAAATGCACAAAGCCACAGAGTAGAAAGCAACCAAAAAATAACGCTGTTTTGTACCGCCACAGCATTCCGTGAGAATCAAGTTCTCATGTCAAGGGAAGATACAAAACACATTTCCTAAAAACAACAATTTTCTAAAGCACTTTAAAAAAAAAGATATAACACAAAGTAATCACAAGTAATTCCTAACACCGCACCCATTGGCGATAATCAACAATGAAAAGAAAATAGCTGTAAATTAAAAAAGAAGAGGACCCAAATACCGAGCAGACCCTACTATATGGGTCTGAAAAAGGAGATGAGACAGCCAGAAAGAATCTACCTCGCATCTAAATATGTCAGAGTGTCTAAAAATAGTGCAACCACCACCAAAGCGTAGATCTCTAAATTTTGAGCCCAATGCTACCAGCCGCGCAGCCAACCGCCTTTGGACGCTCCTCCATGCATGTTAGCCCGAATCTGCAATTTGCCACCTATTGTTCCACATGTCGTGACCAGAAAGCACATCTGCCGCCATGTACAACACCACACCAATCGATAGTCTTTCCTCCGATCTGTCGTCTGGCGTAGTTGGTTTCTTCTCCAACTCTGGCTAATTTCTTTGATTCCGGTCACAGAAAAGCCCCTATGGCTCTAATACTACTTAATGATTTTATTCCCTTGCAACAGTACACAAAATTACATGAAATACTTGAAAACAATTACAAGAAGAATTAAGGAATTTTACAAAGAAAAGAAAGTAAAATTGAACAATAAAGTGGTCCCTTTCTTTGTCTTTGATTCCTGTCTTGATGCCTTCATTGGAATCAATCGTTGACTAGGGCTCAGACTCTTTCCCACTCCACAATGGGAACACCACAATGTCTACACTAAACTGATACACCAGAATCACCAACCACTAAGGTAAAACAACTCCTACTAAGGAACTAGAAGACGACTCCCTATAAGAAAAAGGCTAAGAAAACAAGAAAAGCCACACCTTTTTTGTTTGTGTCTTGAGTGTATTGTGTGTTGTGTTTTAATTCCAAAAACCACTAAGGTATATATAGGGAGAAAAAACACAATTCAAATTTAAATCAAATAAAGATAAAGATAATATAATATCTTAAAAGATAAACAAAATATATCACAAGATATTATCCAAGAATCCCAAGGTGATTCAAAGTGTGACAACAGCCATCCACTTAAGCAATAACTTGATATGTTTAAACCTCCAAAGTGGATGAAAACAGGTTACCAAATTGTGGAGTGGGTATACAATAAATCAGTCTTAGGCTTTTCAAGTCTTTGAATTTTACTTAGTTACATTTGGGTTGTTGTCATCACTACCTTGGGTTTATTGGGTATCAACAAACTAATATATATATATATATATAATGCTTGATGTATCATCATATGTATCAACATGCCAATTTTCTTATCCAAGACATGGGAAACAGAGGAAATACATAGGAGTAATCGGGAAAAACCTGATGATAATTGGTATAATATGAGTTTTTATCATGGCCGCAACTCTATCTTTCCCTTGTATCAATACAACAATTGAGATTTTAGATCACAATACAAATTTCTTGTATCTTTTGCTCAAGGAAACGACAATGGCTTTCTGATTAGGTTCCCACAGACATTGCCAATTGATGAGAGAGTATCTAACGCATAAGGCTAGGATTTTTTGTATGTCTATGGTCACTCGGTTGTGGGGGATTTAGAGGATGCAATTGGCCCGAAGTAGTGGGCTTTTCTAAAACCCTAACCCTAGAGGGCCGCCATATCAACCGAACAATATCAGCGTTTATCATTGCAGAACATGTGAGTGAAGTTGTAATTTTACCCCATTTCTGTAAATGCATCTCTATATTCATCTATACATATAGATTAATCTAAGAATATATTTTCCAATTTACTATTTCATTCAAATTTTTTTCACTTTGTTTTGTTGATTACAATATACAATAAATAATGGTACGTTAGAAAATTCAAAAATTAACTATAAAAAGCAGACTATAATTTAGGGCAAGTGAAAAGAATAGTAAAGTATTTTCCATCATAGATCCTAGAGAGAGTACCATTTTCCAATCATCAATCGTCTCCACTTATGGTTGATTTTACTGCAAAAAAAGGGGTTGAATTGTGTGGTCTAAATACAACACATAAGTTAAGCTCCCAATTGACGCAAAAGTATTCTAGTTGATGAAAAAATAAATAAATGATGATGATCATCACAAAATTAATCTAGTTGAACTTTTCTGGAAATGAGATTAAGCGTGATAGTTCAAATGCTTAACAATTTCCCTTATTAAGACAAATTCATGTGTTCAAATTTATACTAATGCCCGCCCTTGAAATTCATTCAATTGTTAAAAAAAAAAAGGTTAAAAAAAACTTTGGTGGGAATGAAAAAGAACCTTTAGTATCAAGCGGCATGTTTATTAGTTCTTCACACCCTCCCCTCCTCTCCCCTCCATCGAAATGTTCAAAAAAAGAAATTAACCGATGGGGAATTAGCCGCATTGGGATTTTCCAAATAAAAGTTTATTGAAGTAGCCCTTTTAGTCTTTGACCCAAAAAAAGAGAGAATAAAAGGTGAAAAAAATTATATAAAAAAATTTAAAAAGTCAAATTACTAATCAGCCCTTCTTTTTCCCTTTCTTCTTTTTCCCTTTCTAAAATCTTTCTTTAAAAAACAAAAAGACGCATAAAAATTGCACAAAAATATCAGCTATCTCTGATCATTCACTTCTTCCCTTACAATCCAACGATCATCCTGCATCATAGTCTCCATCTGGACCCTAACGGCAGCACTGTGACTGTTTCTCCGCTGCAACACCACTCTCCCTCCTCACCCATATTTACTTATCCAGACTAAATCATAATTTCCCTACTCTCCTAAACAACCAAACAGCATGCCAATATAATGTTGAAGACAAATTCCATTCGAAGAAGACGCGGTGTGGACTTCAAGAAAATAAAGCGGAAAATTGATTGAAAATTGCCATCTCCAAAGAATGCGACAAATATTGAGTCAAATCCAAAGCAATGGTTCTTTCAGAGTAGAATGTAGTCACTAAAATTCCATAAAGAATCACCGATTGGTATCAAAGATATATTCCTTAAGCACCCTGCCGAGTTAAAATTACATAAACTTGCTATTATAGAGAAACTGCGTGAACGAATTGGTGACGAAGATAAATTGGTTAGAGAGACACTTTATCAACTTTTAAAGTCAGTAATTTCCCTTGGCTTTAAAGAGGATAACCCGGGACCATTAATTTCTTTGTTGATGGCATACATTTTCAGTGCAATGACCCAGTTAGCAATTGATGTCCTCTTGATGGCTTTAAAAATTTTGATCCTATTGTCCAATACTATCCCTCTTTCATTTTCCTTGTATATGCTAAAAAGATTCTCCAGAACTTATGAGGAGACATTTTGTGCAAGAACTAATTTTTTCCAGAGGACAAGAACAAGTTGAAGAAGACATTTGGTGGCTTAGTTCATTGCTTGTTGTTTTATTGCCATGTAATGATGATAAAGAATAGGAATGGACCTAGGATTTTTATTTAAGATTGCGTTGGATTTAGAGAAAAAAACAATAGGGGGTTGGAAAGGGACGGAGCCCTCTTCCTGGGGGTTCGGGGACAACGCACCTGAAAATTTTTTTATACTATAAATTTTTGGAAATGATATTGTGCTAGAAATTTAAGATACATAAAAATTTTTAAAAAGTTTTAATGAATATGATATGTCATTACACTACCATTTGGACTTTTTAGGAAGATGAGAGCTTCAAATTCAACCGATAAGTGGATAACAGCGCAATTGGCGATGTGTACCAGAGCATAACAGATAACGTGCTGTTATGATCATAAGCAATTCGAAATGGCTATTCAGCCTACCGAGTAACTCCTAGCACCCAAAGATGAACACATCTAACAATGTTTATAGGTTCACAGCCGTCGTAATGCTGAAAACCTATTCAAGTTGTAATTGTAACATTTTACTATATAATATCTATACTAAAGCATTTGAAAATAGAAGTATGGCCGCACAATCAACCCGTTTTGATTTACTACAAAGTTTTAATGAATGTGACATTTGTTTACACCACCAACCAAACACTATGGAAAAATAGGAGTTCCAAAATTACCCGATAAGTTGATAAAATAGCTATTAGCATTACGTACTAAAGAGTAACAGACGTTGTGTTGTTATGACCATAAACATATGAAATCCTCTTCCAACCCACCGAGTAACGTTTAGTACCTCACGAGGTGTGTATATATATAACTAGAATTGTATTGTTTTGTCACGCCCCCGTTAACTTTTCAATATTTCCGAATATCTTAGGGAAATTTACAAATTCTGTAGCGGAAGCTTTTATTCAAATAACGGGGACGGGACGTGCGAAACAATCCAATTTATCTTATCTTACTGAGTTTAATAGATAAAGATAATTTCATAAGTTAACAAATCGTCAACCTTTTAAAGAAACATTACATCTAGGTTTTTCAAGAAAATATATAAACACAAGAAGTTGTATTAATAAACATATTTCATTGATTTCCAAGGTGGGCCAAATCATTAGAAAACTTTTACAATGAAAAGTATAATTCAAATCAATATAAAGATTATAGCTCACTATTTTCTTATATGTTATAAACTGTAAAAACATATATACTATAGGTATGGACATAAAAGTATTAAAGTCGTGATAGTTTCAAGGACAGGTTTACACCACATGTACAACTCTACTCCCATTCGCGAGCACGATCCAACTCCCAGCTTGCCCTGCCTTTCAATTGTTATGACTCCAATATCTACAAAAATTGTAATAAGTGGGGAATGAGTGCGAAGTACTCAGTGAATAACATAATCCATTGATTCACCTTTCGTTTAGGAAACTCATTTCCAAGACAAATCATTGCATGTACAAAGCTTTTCAATGCACAAAAGGGCCCTATCGCTAGTTATACTACTACCCGTGGTGCGCGCCAGATTCATATCAATTAAGTGGATCCACAATGAACCCCGGTAGACCCATACCGAGATTCCAATTCAAAGCAAACACCACACTAATCTTCCCTATTCCGGGATCATTGAATAGGTCATAGTGTAGGAAACAAATCAGGATG
>CAVNYN010263330.1:5452-18088 GCA_963692815.1 Nyctanthes arbor-tristis | reverse complement strand
GGCATGTGTACACATGCCACGTAGTCCGTGTGGTGCCGCAGAGTATGGTCCACGTAGTCCGTGTGGTGCCGCAGAGTATGGTTTGTATGGTGTTATAACGGGACTCATTCCTCATATTACTTGTGGATATATCATGGAAGGTGTGAATGCAAAATATGTGGTCTTCAGAAAGTTGATTGAAAAGAACCAGAATTGTGATTGTAAAAATTGGAAGCATAAATAGAAATAATCCCATCAAGTGAGCGTTGGACTAGAAGAATAAGTGTCCATAGATTTCATTCATCGAAAGGCTTTGGTTTCGGCTGATTTTTGGAGTTTTGTTGCAGATTCTTGAAGCATGGTGTGTTAGACTGGGTCTCTTGATTTGGTATCTTTGTTGGACTGTAGGGATAATCCAATGGATGGTGGCTGCTTTGAGTTGCTGGTATTCTGTTGCTTAATGCTTTGGATGCTCTTTTGTGATCAACGTAGGATCGAGTCTTTATTCATGTTTTATTGTTCCGTGTACTTTGTTATTTATTTATTTTGATGCTCGGTCCACTTGTCCGTTATTGTGTTGTTATGTTCATCGTCTATTTTTCTATTAAAAACAAATTTTTAGAAAGTTTAATTTAATAATGTCTCCATTTAATTTGTATCCAATAACAAAAATTTAAAATCGGTCAATGTTAATTATAGATACGGTACGTGCATCGCTAGTTCCCTTAAAAAGCTGAAGTTCAGGGCGTGTTTGACATTTTTTTTCCGATAAATGACGTTTTTCACCTTTTGGTCCCACGTAATAACGTCATTCTCAAAAACAAAGAAAATATTTTCCAGTCGGAGTTAAAGTTTTTACATTTTAGGCAATTGTATACTTTCTGATGTTAATCAAACATACTACTTAATTTTCATAGAATTAATTTGTAAGTAATTTTATTTCCTCAAAAATATTTTCTTTCCATTCAAACTCTACTCTTGCAACCAAACACACCCTTATTGCATTACCCAATCACCATCTAAATAGTGATGGCGTCGAGCACAATAATAAAAAAAGAATGGTCAAATTGATATCATGATAATGCCATGGTAACTAAAACAAATACTATGTTTGGCAACAAATTAAAAACCAATTCTATTTGTCAACCAATTTAAATTTCAAATGTTAGACACATGACAACACCATATTTAATTACATATTTGATGTGATGGGAACTTTCACATTATTTTAATTATTACCTCTATATGGAACAATTAAATGTCGACACCTCTACAAAATTTAAATTTTAAATCCATTTATTAATCTAATTTTTTATAATTAGTTACCAAACCAAAAATATTAGTAATATTGACAATGACAGCAACTGTGCTAAGATTAAGCAAGTCCACTCACCCCTTTTTTAAAGGAGCAAGTTCACTCCGTTACAAAAGCTAATTTCACCATCAAATTAAGGCAAGAACAATGGATTACACCAATAATTACCAGTAAAGATCTTTTTTTCTTCAACTTCACTTTTTTGTTAAATCAGAAGATTTCCAGCAGACAACGAAACTGGGAAAAGAAACAAGAAAATTCACTTGATCCCTCTTTCATTTCCAAAAAATTGCTCAACTTACTTAAATCAATCGCTTAATTTGCACAGGAATGTCAAATTTCTGTTTTCCAGCTAATCTCCGGTAAAATCCTTTTTCTGAATCATTTTAGCACTAAACAAAGACCCCTTCTTCTATTTTACAAACAGATAAGTTAATTGCAAGACAGGGAAATCTGGAACTGATAGAGATTGCTACTCATGGTTCAACAATTTCCCTTTTCTGAATCGTCTTATCGGAACCAGAACCAGGGAATGATGAAGTAAATTTCCACTCATTTTTAAGAAAAGATTACTTATAAATCAAAAAGTTAGTCTATTGGAAAGAACGCAAAACTAGAATCGATCGAAGCAGAGCAATCGAGAAAACAAAAACCAAAACCCGCAGAGATCCTCCAATTCTGATACTATTCATCATTCAATAACTTTCCTTTTCCTAAATTATTTTCTGGGAATGAAAACTTATGAAGTAGAATTGGATTCCTTATCAGTTGTTAATCTTCGATCGGTGTCGACCAGATTTTGAGCACTTGCAATTTGGGCAGGAGAGTGGTTCTGTTAAAACAATCCTTCTCCAACAAATAATAAACAAGCATGGTTGCTGGTAGATATTTTCTACGGAAAATGAATCTGAAATTTTTTTATTTTATTTTTGTGCGTTTAATAATTGATAAATGGACATGAAATTAAAATTTCACATACAATCTTTTTAACTATAGTTTTTCCTTTTTCTATAGTGGTTGGAAAATATTTTCTTTCGAAATTAATGAATGGAAATGAAATTAAAATTTCACATACAATCTTTTTAACTATAGTTTTTCCTTTTTCTATAGTAGTTGGAAAATATTTTCTTTCGAGTAATGCTACTTAGCATAATTGGTGCTTAGCACGGTATCAAGATGACACTAAATAATAAGTTGAATCAAACAAGTCCTTTATTCAAGCATTTAATTTAACTTATCATTTAATATTTAATATGTCATATATTGATTACTGCCTAAATTAGTGTCAAACACCAATAGTGCTATATAGAATTATTCTTTTTTTCCCATCTTTTAGTATCAACCCAACCTCAGTAATATGCCCCTGATAAATTTCTTTCACACCTTCCTTCAAGAATAAAATAATAAAAAAAACTTTCATACTTAAAAAAATTTTTAAATCCTTTCAAAAAATTAAAAAAAAAAATCTAAATCTAAATCTAAACAGTGTGATAAGCAATTTTCTCTGGAACCAACACAATTTTCAAAAAATGGAGACGGTTGAAATCATATGTGGTGATTTCTTGCCTTTTACGTTTCATAACACGAGCTGACATGGTTTTGGTAGAAATTTTGCCATGGTTTTGGTAGAAATTTTGCCATTTGAAGAGCCACATCGTTTTCTAGTATTCATACTTTGGTCGGTTGAAATCATTTGTGGTGATTTATTGCCTTCATTCGATAACATAAGCTTACATGGTTTTAATAGAAATTTTGCCATTTGAAGAGCCACTTCATTTTTAGCATTCATACTTTGGACATTCCCCTACTTCGCGCACCTGGGTAGAGGCATCACTTGTTGGGCATCTTGGTTTCGTTTCTTTAGGAGTTTTGTTTCATTTGCGGTTTCAGCTTTGTCTTAACCTTGGCTCTAGGGCTGGGCATATGATTCGCAAAGTCGACCCGCAATGGGTCGGGTTATACAGTAAATCGGGTCGGAAACCGGTTTAGAAGTAAAAAAACCCCGACTCGGGTTGAGTCGGGTTTCGGGTCGCAGGTGTATAAGCGGGTTCAACCCGTGTAACTTTGCCGAGTCGGGTTTGACCCGTTCAACCTTTTTTTTTTAATTCTTCATTTCTCCTATTCTCTTTTTGAATTCATCTCCATTTCTCCTATTCTCTTTTTGAATTCATTGGCTTTTGTTTCAAGGCAGAATGGCAGATAGATAAACTGATACACAAAATCACAAATTAACAAAGGCATACAATGATTTTTTGCTTGAATTTTCCTGTAACAATTTTACACAAAGCATACAAATACAATGATACAAATTAGACAATCTCTCTAATCAGGAACCCTAGCCCCCAAAATTCAATCCACTCCATCCTCTGTGCGCCGCCGTCGTGCCAACCACCATATCCTCTCTCTTTATCTCTCTATATGTATACACCCAATTTCTTTACCAACACACAAAACTCAGTCACAACTCACAAGAACCCTAGGCCCTCAATTCCAATCCTCCACTCATGTGTTCTCAGCCGTAGCTGCTGTTTTAGCTCCCAATTCAACTGCCACTGTCCTCACTCCGGTTGCCGCTCCGCTACTGGTCTACTGACTGCCGGCTGCCGTTGCCGGTCGCTCGATCCGCCGCCGCCTGCCTCTATGAAATTCTTCAACTTGCAACTTGCAAGACTAATGAGGAGTAAGGTTTTGATATAATATGGTGAATGAATCTGGGCTTTGTGATATTGAGCCTTTTTTTTTTTGTAATTTTGGGCTATTCAGTGGCCCAACCCGAGAACCGAGTCAACCTAACTCGGCCGAGTTGACTCAGTTCCTGAATCTTAAACCCGAAATATTGCAGGTCAGGTTGGCCCCAAACCAATCCGACCCGACCTAGCCGATGCCCAGCCTTTGGCTCTGATCCTGCCTTTGTTGTCCTTTTGATTCATTTGTAAATGTTAGGCCACCTGTATATTTACTGCAGATTGAAGCTTCTTTTCATCAATAAAGTTGTCCACCAGTGGTGGTTTTAATTAAAAATAATAATAATAATTTGGTCGGTTTTTTTCCTCTTTTTTTTGTGTGATTTGTTTGTTTTATGCTTAAAGAGTTTACGCCTATTTTCATTTTTTTAATAATAATTATGGTATTTGTTTTGAAGTCGAATAATGCAATATGGCACTCAAATCAAGGAATTCAATATGAACTTTTTAATATGCATTAACAGTTGAGAGTAAACAATAAACATATTATTCGTAAGATTGCCTTCATCGAAGAAAGTAAAAGTTTTACTTATTATCGACATTTTGATGTTTTTAAATTTTGTTCATTTGAGTCCAATAATAATATTTATAAGAGTTTTCATCTAAAATCAACGGTTAATTCATTATGGAACCAATTTCATGATGTGACAAAATATAGTGAGGACATGTGAGTGTAGGAAGGACAAGTCACTTTGTTTGGTATGCATTTATAAAAAAAGTGGGATTATAAATGGATTTAAAATTCAAATTGTGTATATGTGTCGACATTTAATTGTGTCATGTAGAGGTAATGATTAAAATAATGGGAAAGTTCACATCACAACAAATATGTGGTTAAATATATATTGTTATGTGTTTAAAATTTGAAATTTAAATTGGTTAATAAATGGAATTAATTTTTAAATGGTTACTAAACATAATGTTAATTTTTTATTCAACCATTAACCAACAGATATTTTTATATCATTTTCAAATAAAGTTATGCGGTATCATTTATAATTTTATAATAACTTAATTTAGTTTTTGAATGTCAATAACTTAATTTAGTTTGATCATACATGATAATTTCATTCCGAGTGGAAAAAAATTTCATTCCGGGTTATTATTGTTATTGTTGGTGGTGTTGTTGTTGTTGATGTTTTTTTTTCTTTTTTATTACAAAGGGGGGATGAAGGAGGGGAAGGTGGGGATTCGAACCCGGATCACTTCGGTAAGGAGTCAAGTCATTTTCCACTCGAACTGCCCCTTGATCCCTTATTGTTATTGTTGTTGTTATTATTATTATTAATTATTATTACTACTACTAGTAGTTATTTCACCCGTGCATTGCACGAGACGATAATTTTAGATAATATAAATAATTCAAGACGATTAAATATGATTGTACAAAAAAGATTTAAACTATAATATTGATCATTTATGTGTGTGTAAAGAAAAACAATATAAGTGCTACACATAATACTATATTTTTCATTAATGAAGATAAAAAATGGTCTATAAAAAAAAAGGAAAACATTGAAGAAAATTTGCGAATATACGAACCAATTTGGAAAACAATCTGATGGTGTGAAATAAAAATGGATACGATTCACAGATTTACAATAAAATTTTTTTTAATAATGATCCATTAAAATATTAAACTTTTTAGAAGTTTAAGGCCCATAAGTTAATGTTTTATTATGCATAACCATTCTCTAAGTAACTTAATATATGTATATATTCTCAATTTTTTCTATACCCAAAGTCATATTTTCAATAGCTTTTAAAAGAGAATAAAATTTCAACCTTTTTTTTAACGGTAAAAATAAAAAAAGTATAAAATCAAATATTCTTTTTCCACATTATTTAAGAAAAAATTAATTTATTTCAATTATTTAATAAAAACCGTTCTGATGACCTTGAACGTTTAGCTTTTCCGATTCGATGACCAGTCTGATTTTCTGAAAATTTGCAAATACTGAAATCAATTCGAAGGGTAACACATAGATGTGAGATAAAGACAGATATGATTCACCGGTTCACAATAAACTTTTTTTTTTCAATAATGATCCGTTAAAATTTTGAATTTTTTGGAAGCTTAAGGTCGATAAGCTAAGGCTATATTATTTTCACTAAATAATCAATGTGGAATCCTTTTCAATGCTCAAAGTCAGATTTCCACTGACTTTTAAATTATAATATTTGATTATTTATGTATGTATAAAGAAAAACAATATAGGTGATAATTGTAATACAATATCTTTTATTAATAAAGATAAAAAGTCTTAAAAAACCTAAGAAAAATATTAAAGAAAATATAAGTAATATCAAATAATATAAATAATTCAATTATTTTGTTGCTGTTTCCAGCGGCGTAGGGCGGGGTGGGTTTTTTCTTTTTTTTTTTTAATTTTTAAATATTTTGTTTTATTGAAAGATTGATAGAATAGTGGCAAAAAGAGCATATCGTGCGAATTTAAGAAAGATTGAGGATACAGAAGGGCAAAAAAAGGTTGGAGACCTAGCTGATTCTTAACTCAAAGGTTGTAGACCTTTTGTGAAATTAACCCTTTAATTAAAATCGGTCTAATGACTTTGAAATGTTAGCATTTTTAATTTGACGGTATGTCTGATTTTCTAAACATAAGCGAATATTAGAAGTAATCTGGAAGCAATATAACATTGTGAGATAAATTGAAATAAAAAATTAAGAAAATCGATATAAAATAAAATGACTCAAAATAAGAAGTTGAAAGTTTATACATAAAGTGAGAGAGATTTGAGAAAGTTCTTAAGATCGGAATGAGTTCTATTAGAGGAAGGAACGAAAATGTGGATAAAGAAAGATGATATTTTTGGATAAAATGAAATCTGATTTGGTGACTGAGATTTAAAATTGTAAAGTATAGTGATAATAATAAGGTAAATCATACATATGTATAAATATTATAAAAAAAGGAAATGAAAGATAAAAAAAAAGAATCTATAAGTTGATAATAAATTAAAAACGTAAATAAAATTAAAAAGTAAAATAGAAATGAATGGCTAAGATTATGAGGTAAGATCAATATCCAATATGAGAGATATGAATTTAGTAAGTGTTTTTGACTGGAAAAAAGTGAAAGAGAAACTATCCCACTTTTAAGTATATAACTAAGATAACTAAGATTATGAGGTAAGATCAATATCCAAGATGAGAGATACTAATTTACCAAGTGTTTTTGAGCGGAAAAAAGTGAAAGAGAAACTATCCTACTTTTAAATGTGTCTATGTGTATGTGTGTGTGTGTGTGTATACACATTATTATTACCTGGGCAAGTGTGGATTTGCAACTCTTCCATATTATAATCTAGATTATAATCTGTTACACGATATCATTTCATTGGTTTTAATTTTTTCAAAAAGTCAAAAAGTAAAAATTAAGTTGCAATTATTTACTTTTTATAAAAAAATAACAAATAAAATGATGTCGCGTAGCATATTATAATCCAACTAAATAATATATTAGTTGCCAAACACCCAGTTTAAGTTGGGGTCTAAAATGCAACATATGTCAAAGCTCAGTGACCTCGACTGATATTTTCCATATCCGATACGCGCAACTATATAGCCACCATACTACTAGAAACCCTAAAAACCTCCACCTTCGATACCATCTTTTATCTGCCCGCGGCTTCGTCATTCTTTACAGGTTTTGCAAATCTTTCTGATCCATTGCTTCATTCTCTGTAGTAGCAATTGTAATTGTTTATTTGAACTGCTTTTCGACTTCGATATCAAGTTTTCTGACTACCTTTATCTATTTTTATTTTTATTTATTTTTCAGAATTTTCGGTAATAGGGTGACAGTTTCGTCACTTTGAAGCCATGGCTCTGGTGAGTATGTTCTATTTGATTTTTCGTTACAGTTTATTTTGTGATGTTATTTGACAGATCTGCGTTGTTTATTTGTGCAGGCGTGTATTTCGTTGTTTGTTGATTTGGAATTTACTCCTTTTCGTTTTCAGTAGAATTTGAAAATCGTCTTGAGGAAAATTAGTTTTTTTCCCCTTTCAATTGATTTGGATCAGAAATTCCGAAAATGTGGCGGGTTTAGTGGAATTCACCATTCTTAATTTTGCCTGACGGGTAGATGTAAATGTTTTGTATGTGTGTTACCAAGAGCTTCATGTGAAAGGATGGAAGTGTAGAAAGCTGAGGTTTTGTATGATAGATCTTGCAATTTTCACTTTTTTTTTCTAAGTTCATGTTTGTGTTTGATTGATTTATTATTGTGTTTTTTGTCTGTTTTGTCTGATTTGGGGGGCAATTCCTATGAGCAATTGTAGAACAGTGGCGATTGTGTAGATTTTTATGTTTGCTTTCAAACTATTAACTGATAAGAAAAGTTACAATTAAAAAGGTATGGACATCCTTCACCAGATTCAGTTTAAGTGACAAAACTACTTGACATTTAGTGAGCAAATTAGAGATTGCTGTTACCTGAAGTAAAAATATTTATTTGGCCTTTGTATGTCTAGTACATGAACTTGTATTATAGTTGGTTTATGTCCTTTACCTTGTTCTATCATCTATTTATTGTTCTATCATCTATTTAGGTTTTACATGCAAGCAGTACAAACAAGAATGGCTTCAAAGCACTCATTGCTGCTGAATACAGTGGTGTAAAAATTGAACTTGTAAAGAATTTTGAGATGGGTGTATCAAATAAGA
The DNA here is from genome assembly GCA_963692815.1 of Nyctanthes arbor-tristis. Lineage (NCBI taxonomy): Eukaryota > Viridiplantae > Streptophyta > Magnoliopsida > Lamiales > Oleaceae > Nyctanthes > Nyctanthes arbor-tristis. Next base: position 9,357 of record CAVNYN010263330.1, on the reverse strand, counting down.
CTCCCGAGTTCCTCAAAATGAATCCTATTGGAAAGGTACGAATGAATAACAAGTTGGAATACACATTGATCTCATTAAGGTGTTTTATTTTTTGATCTGAGTTTCCTTCTTCCAGGTTCCTGTCCTTGAAACTCCTGAAGGCCCGATATTTGAAAGCAATGCTATTGCTCGATATGGTGAGACCATTTCTCAGTTCCTTGGTTGACCAGTGGCTGGATGACATTTTTGGACTTCATCTTGATATATTTTCACTTTGTGCAGTTGCTCGATTGAAGGCTGATAACCCTCTGTATGGAACTTCCCTGATTGACTATGTAAGGCGTAAACATTTTTGCCTAGTTTTATATTTGTTATGTCACATGGCTTATCTATTCCTTGTGAAGAGTTGTATAATATTTTCTCATCTTGTTCATTTCTTCTGTGTATTTTGGCAGGGCCACATTGAGCAATGGATTGATTTTTCCTCTACAGAGATTGACGTTAACATTGGGCGGTGGTTACACCCCCGAATTGGCATAGCTGTATACCTTCCTCCGGTATGTTGAAATCTTTAATGTCTGACTCATCCAGTAATGCAGGTTATTTGTCATGCAGTCTAAGAAAAATGTTGATAACTATAACTCAATTGCGTTTTTCTTGTGTTCAAAGGTTGAGGAGGCTGCAGTTGCTGCATTAAAAAGGTCTTTGGGCGCATTGAACACCCATCTTGCCTCCAACACCTACTTGGTTGGTCATGCTGTGACGTTGGCTGACATTATTATGACATGCAACCTGAGCATAGGTTTTAAGGTTCTCTTGACTAAGAGCTTTACATCTGAATTTCCTCATGTGGAAAGATACTTCTGGACAATGGTTAACCAGCCCAAATTTCGCAAGATATTGGGTGATATCAAACAAGCAGAATCTGTTCCTCCTGTTCCATCTAAGAAGCCTGCGCAGCCTAAAGAATCTGCAAAGCCCAAACCAAAGGATGAGCCAAAGAAGGAGCCTAAGAAAGAAGAAAAGCCAAGAGAGAAAGAGACAGTAGATGAAGAAGAAGCACCTAAGCCTAAGCCAAAGAATCCTTTGGACCTTTTACCTCCAAGCAAGATGATTTTGGATGAATGGAAGAGGCTCTACTCCAACACCAAGACTAACTTCCGCGAGGTTGCTATTAAAGGTGATTATTTCGAAGCCATTCCACCTTGAATTATGTTGAATGTTCACGTACGTTGAGGAATTGCCTGACACTGAGTGTTTTTCTTGACAAAATAACTGGTCTCGTTATTGCTTTTTTTTTTTTTTCTAATAACCAGACGAAAATCAATAAATTCTATAACTGAGTTATTTTCGTGTACAAAAAGGTAAATGCGTAGGAAAGGAATATATGAAGGCTTTTTGCAGCCAGTGTTGAAAATAGGACTTATTATTCTGGCATTCAACCGACTGGAAATTTCTTCACTCATTAAATAAATTGAATTATTGAGATCGGAAGAGCACTTTTGTCAGAGAAGCCTAAAAACTCAAGATTTCATATTTGGTATCACGTGTTTGAATAAAAACGTTTTGGAGAATCCTTAATTTTTGAAAAGCTTTTGTATTTATTATATAGTTAGCTTTGTATTTTTGACGACTTCTCCCTTCTGTAATTTTTCATTTCACTTTCAATGTTTATGTGCTGATGTGTTGTATTTTGTTCATGGTTTCATTTCTGCTAATATTTACCGGCTGCCTCTGAGCCTTTCTTATATATCAGAGGTGTGAATGGTAATGCACCAGTGGTTGCTTCTATTTTTCCTTTTGAGGCTTATTGTTTTCTTACTTCACAGGATTCTGGGATATGTATGATCCTGAGGGTTATTCTTTGTGGTTCTGCGACTACAAGTACAATGATGAGAATACAGTTTCTTTTGTGACTTTGAACAAGGTCACTGGCTTTCTACAGCGAATGGATCTGGCACGCAAATATGCCTTTGGGAAGATGTTGATCATTGGTTCTGAACCCCCATTCAAGGTGAAGGGTTTGTGGCTTTTCCGTGGTCAAGAAATTCCTCCTTTTGTACTCGAGGAGTGTTATGATATGGAACTTTATGAGTGGACCAAGGTGGATCTCAATGATGATGCTCAAAAGGAACGTGTGAACCAGATGATTGAAGATGCTGAGCCTTTTGAGGGTGAGCCGCTTCTGGATGCCAAATGCTTTAAGTGAAGATTACATGACTGTTGTTTTCCAGCAGATTCGTGTAGTTTGAGGTTGTAGCCTACTTTAATTTTGTCATCTAATATTTCTAGGTTATCCCTGATTCAATACAAGAGTTGGACAGAATTGGTTTTTTTTGTTTTTCATAGTCTTCCGTGACTTGGGATTTTGTTTTCATGTGATTGTGTACCGGTATATTTAAGTTCGAAGGGAAAACATTTGAATTTTAAAGTTCGCATGCTTGTTGGATTGTCATCTTTTGGTGATTTTGACTTTATGCTCCATGTGTTATTCAAGCTAGATGCCCTGTTTTGTTTTGACATGATTAAGTCAAGCTGCTACTTTAGCTTATATCTATGGTCATAGAGTTGCCATGATTTTCTAAGAAAACATAGGTGGTGGCGTGTGATTGGAGATCGGGACTCGGAGCTCAATCTGTTTCCTTAGTTGGAATGTAGAGTTGCCTTTGTAAACTTGGCCTATCACTGTTTGTAAAAGCTGGTTTATGTTTGAAATGCCATATTGTTGATGCTTTTAAGATTTTGCTTAGGCTTTGAAAAATTCAAAATTTCGTTTCAACAGGTTATGCTTTGCGTTTTAGGTGCTCTACATTAGTAAAGAGTTTGCATTTGTGGGCAAGAAAATAAAGCAAATGCAATACAAAGATTAGAAGTCTATGGCCAAAGCCCAACTTGTTAGCCGGCACTCAGGGCTTTCTATACTTTTGATTAAGAGTTCGATACCTTTGCTAACAATCTTTTTATAATATTTAAAGAAAGGAAGCTAGAAGCGGACTTGATCAAACTCAAGGTTCCCAAGAACAAGGAAAATGGAAAACTTGGCTAGGATTTTACCATCGGCTACCGAGCAAATTCACTATAGCCCTCCGTTCTTGGGGGTAACCTGTTACTTGTAGGGAATCTGCATGTACGCCGCAAGGGGACATCAGCAAACATTCCTGCAAGGGCGCACACCAAAAATGCATCCCAACATTACCAACTTCTCTCACATGTTACATAACCTTTAATGCAATATCCAGCAACAAGCCTGTAATCACATGGATCCTAAAGAAATGGGGCAATTCTTTTCTCCTCACCATTCCAACTACGTCATCTGAAACCACTTTGGCGAAGGGGCGGTGAGATATTTGAAATACTCCACCACCATCTAGGTTTCCTGGTCATTTCAGGGTACCGGGAGCAACAAGGAGAGAGAGAGAGAGAGAGAGAGAGGAGAAACCCGGGATGCTTGCAGCTTGCACAACTTAGGCATGGCTTGTGAAGATATTCTGCAAAAACCATTGAAAAAATGCCACAGTTTAGAACTACAAAGAACATAACAGGGCTTAGGCCTTTTCAAAGGTGTCTTTCAAATGCAGCTTAGAAACTCAAACCTATATATAGCCTGAGCCATATCAACGGTATGAGCAGTAAACCATTTCATAGTAAAGTCCATTTTCGAGATTTTTGCTTTTTTAATTTTTAACTCAGTACTGACTGAATGACAAATGAGAGTTAAGGATAAAAATGCCAAAAATGGTAGATAGCACCGAAAATGTGAAAAATGAGGGTAAACATGTTACCTTCTAAATTTTAGAGACGAAAAACATAAGAAAAAAGAAAAATTGGGAGTGGTCAACGACAAAGGGAGATGGTGGGAAAGCTTAGTCCAGCCTAAACTCAGTCACTTTTATTTATTTGTTTTTTGTTACAAAGCCTAATGCAAG
>CAVNYN010263318.1:0-24893 GCA_963692815.1 Nyctanthes arbor-tristis | reverse complement strand
AATAAATCTGCTCTTGATTGTTGTTTTCACATTGAAATAAAAGGAAGATTTAAAAATATAAAGATAAGATAACTTAAACATAGAATTATAAAGATAAGATAGAATTATGAAGATGAAATAATTCAAAAATTAAAAACCAAAAAGTAGAAGGGATAAACATCAAATTTACCGCATTGGTTACCACAAACCAATCAAAATGACCAAAAAGCCCCCACTTGAAGCATTTTGGACGGGAAAATTGTGGTCAAACTGTACCACAACACCTCTTATTTTATTAATATATAGATGTCATGATCCGATGAAACGAAAATATTAATTAAAAAAAATTGGCGATTTCCTACAGTTGGTAATTGGTCTGTTGATTTCGTCTTCTCTCTTCGAAAGCAAGAAGAAAATTTATTTCCTTCACGTGTGCAAATTCTTGTTTCAAAAGAACAAATCAAGAAGGCAATAATCTGAAAATTATTTTCGAACTAGAAGAAAATCAAGATGAAGCTAGAGAGTTTCTCACTATCGTAGTTGGTAAATAATATGTGAAGAATAAACTGTTGGACACATATTTATCCATCATACGTTTAAAAAAACTCATGAAGAGTCCTAAGGAGTGTGGGTTCTAATTAGTTGTTGATGCAAACTGGTTTTCATAATTAGCCGAGAAGTCCATTGCCATAGGGATTTGCAAGAGGGGTCAAATTCTTGGACTTTTTTGTTTCCACGTGAGGAATAACTAAATCTTGGGAATTAATCGAACGGTGAGTTTAATGAGCTTATTAATCCCACATAAATTCCTCTCAACAACCTACAATTTCACCAAAACATAATAATAATAATAATAATAATAATAATAATAATAATAATAATAATAATAATAATAATAATAATAATCAATGAAGTAAAGATAAGCAAAGGAATTCACCTTTTTTAGAATTCAAAATTAATTTTAAATTTTTTCAACTCAATTGTTAAGAATCAATATTTATCCATTTATTTTATCCATTTGTTAAATTAAAAAACAAATTAATTAAATTTCTCAAATCAATTGGGCCGGATTAATTTTATTAGTCCAATTAAGCTCTAAACGAAATAGCCAAGTCCTATAAGAGCCCATCTAATGATTAAGGGCTCATTCAATTTAAAAGCCCACTCTAAAGCCCATTAGACTTTTCTATATGTCTATAAATACCCTCATCCATTCATTTAAAAGGGGGGAGAAGATAAAAACAAGGGAAATTCTCTAAAATCTTTAAAGTTCCAAAACTACAAAACAAAGTTCGAAAAGAAGAAAAGCCGGAAGCAGAAGTCAAGAAGAGGAATCAGAAGCCAAAGCCTTCGAAGTTCTTCATCTTCTTCAAGTCGAAATCAAGTCTTCAAGTCCAAAACAAGAGATCAAGTCTTCTCCACATCAAGTCCAAGCATCAAGTCTTCAAAACTGGAATCGCCAATTAGAGGATTTGCAACCTAGCATTGACAAGAGCATCAATCCACTTCATTTTATTAAAATTTTCATTTATAACAATTTCTGTATTATTTATTTTAATACACAAAATTTGTTGTTACAGTGACATTTGAGATAATTAACCCTCCAAATGTAGTTAAGCTCGTACTTCATCATACATTGACCACGCATTGTCACGTTTAAGTATGTCTAGTTTTAAAACATCATCTTGACAACTTTTCATGTTTCTCCCTTTTTATGATGTTGAAAATATTGAATCGTTAATTTTTCAAGTTACAAGTTCCTACTTCCCATCCTATAATTAATGAGAGAATAAACTAGGTAGCAAATATTGTCAAGTGCTTTTTGTGTTCTAGAAAAAGTTAGGCAGTATAGCTTAAAGACAATAATAAATTCTAGGGGCAAAAGCGGGAATTTGTTTAAATATTTTTGTCCGATGGAAAAAAAAAAACACAGACTTACTTCTGGAAAATTCTCTCAATAATTGAATGATAATTTAAAAAATTTACAAATAAGTAGTTGATAATGTTAAAGCTACTTTCATGCTCGTGTTTGATTGTCACAAGCCATATCCTACTTGGGAATCCAATTTGATATTTGTGGGGTTAGAAAACAATATCTATACGTACACATTTAACTACTCGTTAAAAGTTAAAATATTGAGACATATAAGCTAATTTGGTAATAAAATTACAAAAAATATTACATTTAGCAACCATATTTTGCTCATGAAAAGGTCATTTTGTTTTCTAAAAGCAGGCCGAGAAAAGCTTCTAGACAAAAATATTGGCCGTTGAAAAAATGATTTCTTGAGTGTTTAGCAAGGGAGTATGTATTTTTTTATTTTATAATCTGCATTGTGACATCATTTTATTAGTTAATTTTTGTAAAAAGTAAAATATTGCGGTTTGACTTTTACTTTTTGACTTTTTAAAAAAAGTGAAATAAATAAAATGATGGCGTGTAACATATTATAAACTAAAAAAATAATCTACTCTCTTCCCCAACACTCTATTCATGCCGTTTGACTTGGTTGAATGCACGATTTAAATGAATAAATTCAAGCTCTTGTCATTTGACAATTTGAAAGACGATCAATTGGATTATCAACAGAGACGAGACGACGTGAGTTAGTTAAAGAGGAAGGAGGGAGACGTGGATGGTTTCCTACAAAGTTGTCACTTAGTCCGAGTACGTATATACCTAGAAGAGGAACAAGATACCAAAAGTTAATTAATTGGCACGTGTAAAGATGCCGGTGGTGGTGGTGAGATTACCCCACCAAGACATCATATCGATTTCATGAATCTTTGGTCTATATAAACCTGAAAATCCTTTTCCAGCAAATGCATTATTCTCATTATTATTGTGACAGCCCCTTCAAAGTGAATTAACCAAACACCCTAGTGGCTTTGTTACATCTCCACAATGGCGGGAGGAGGGTTCGCTACCTCGTCGGCCGGAGGCACGCAATTCGAGGCCAAGATTACTCCGATTGTTATCATATCGTGTATCATGGCTTCCACCGGAGGTCTCATGTTTGGTTATGATGTAGGCGTTTCAGGTTCGTATGCTTCTTTAATTTCCTAGCTCTCCGGTTCGTCTAGCCTCATGTGTCTGTCACGAAAATTCCGTAAACAATAAGCCCGCACTTGACGAGGCATGTTGTTCAATAGACAATGTAAATTTTTTATTTTTTTCATCAGTTTATGCTACTCGAGATGTCAAGTTCATGACCGTTTATCAAGGTTAACAGTTTTTATGAGCCTAATTAGGACCTTCCTTTGGCTTGGTTCGAGTACTAGATGTGCATTCTAAAAACTTGCTTTGAAAACCCTTTTATGTAGTAATTGGTTAGACTTTTGAAAACTGAAAGCTACTCCTAGAGAGGAACATTTTTCCAACTTCTTTAATCTGCAGAAAAAGCCTTCTTCTTGTAAATGGAGATTTTAGTTATCTAACCAAAATTATAATTGCAGGTGGAGTGACATCAATGGATGGTTTCTTGAAAAAATTCTTCCCGGTTGTGTACGTGAAGACGAAGGATCCGAAAATCAACAGTAATTACTGCAAATATGACAATGAAGGGCTGCAGTTATTTACTTCATCACTATATCTTGCTGGATTGACAGCAACATTTTTTGCTTCATACACAACCAGAAGATTAGGAAGGAGATTAACCATGTTAATGGCTGGGGCTTTCTTCATAATTGGAGTTGTTTTCAATGCTGCAGCTATAAATCTTGCCATGCTAATTATTGGCAGAATTATGCTTGGATGTGGTGTTGGTTTTGCTAATCAGGTTTGTTAATCTTTTCTTGATTTTGGTGTTACTTAATTATAAAATTTTAGAGAATTTGAATCTTCCCAAATTTTGAAGCATTGGGCACCGACTGTTTGGTATTGTTACAGCGTCAAACAGATGATGTGCATTACATATAATACCAGTCGCTAATAAAATTAAAAAGGGAATATAATAGTGATGTGCTAATATCATGCCACATGACTATATGGTGTTGTTACGATATTAAACGTTTGGTCTCATCCCATTGATCTTGGTTGAATTAAGTTATATATTTTAAAGATTTAAGAGCGCGGTAAATATTTAGAACATAATGATATGAACCATTGAATAAGTGGTCCGACACAAAAAAGTTATGGTCAGGGTGAAGTGTTGTCACAGCTTTTCCATGCTTTAAATATATTCCAAAATTGACATGTTGGTGTATGATTAAGACTCTTTTGGAAACGATGAGAATTAAAAAAAAAAAAAAAGACTCTTTTGGAAACAAACAAAAACTTCAAGCTCCTTAACTTTGGAAACTCACCAAATAAAATTTACAAGTATTATCCTTTTTGGTTACTTTTTATCCTTGTAAATAACATCAAGGCCACGAATCAATCTTTTGATATCCCACCTTCGATTTGTTATACCATGGCTTATATATTTAAAAAAAAAAAAAGTAGTTTTCACTTTCGGTCTAATTTCAAGATAAGAAAGACTCGAGTCAATTTTGTAATGCTGATTTGACATTTCACAATCTAACAATTTGAAAAGTTTGATTTTTTTTTTTTAATTTTTTCAACTCTGGTCTTAATTATGTGGTCGATTGAGGTAGTAGTTTATCTTCCTTGTAGAACTGATTCATGAAAAAATTATCTTCCTTGTAGTGTGTTGTTGTTAGAAACTCTTTTAAGTAGAGAAAGTAGTTTCAAAAAATTATCACTTAAACAGGTCAAGTTGAAACAAATTCAGTGTCTCAAAAAGGAGCTCATGGCCTTGCTCGATCAAGACACAATCTCCTCGATGTTCCATTTTGTTCGAATCCTTCTTATCATTTGAGAGCACTAAACTTGTTCGTGCCCAGCTACAGTGAACACTATATTTAATGCGTGCTATAGAAGTATTATATTCTTGTGTATTTGGAACTCACTCATCAACTTATATATGTACACATTGAATCAAAATTTCAGGCTGTTCCCTTGTTCTTATCAGAGATTGCACCTACAAGAATACGTGGAGGGCTCAACATTTTATTCCAATTAAATGTCACAATCGGCATTCTTTTTGCAAACCTTGTCAATTACGGCACTGCAAAGTAAGTTCCGTATTTTAAAGTTTATAAATAAATTGAATTGTTTAATGTCACGTACTTGGAATTCTTGTGCACGTTAGCATTCAATAAACAGTTTTTTTGGACTATAATATTTAGCTGTGTTATTTAAATTTTATACTTTCACCTTAAAGAGCGTTAGGTGGCTACTTAGTGAAGAAAACAAAGGTTCTATGTTGTTTGACTCATAGTATGTCATGTACCTAGGTGGAATATGTCATGTACCTAGGAGGAAGACAAGAGTCCGATATTTTGAGTTCGGATAACAATATGAAAATAGTTGTTGTTTTCGATAAATATATGAAGTATAGGATTAGTTGGGTGCTTGGATTTCACTATCCCAGCCAATATTTGAGACATACTTAATTTTTTCGTCAGTTTCAAATAGAAGTGCTTCTTGATAAAGTCACTCTAGAATAGAGAAGCACCTTCGAAAAGTTAAAACAAACATATTCAACAATTGAGTCTCAAAAATTACTTTCGACTTTTAAGAAGTCATCTCAAAACAAACACTTTAGACTATGTGCATAGTCGATACACAAGTGTCTTACCATGGATTATTAGGGTAGCTTAGTCAATAATGTACCTAGATGTTTGATCATACTTAACTTCTTGCATTTTCATATAAACTTGACTGGACTGCTAAAAATTGTGGAATCTACCATTTTTCTTTCGTGGTGGTCTTCTTCTTCCTTTTTTTTTTTTATTTTTATTTTTAATAAATTTATATTTTTACTCGTATTTATTACCAAAATTTGTCTTGATCACCAGAATCAAAGGAGGATGGGGTTGGAGGGTATCACTAGGACTTGCTGGACTTCCTGCCGGCCTCCTCACTATAGGCGCCCTGTTGGTGGTCGACACTCCAAACAGCCTCATTGAGCGTGGACGTCTAGACGAGGGAAAAGCTGTGCTCAGAAAAATCCGAGGGACAGACAACATTGAACCCGAATTCTTGGAGCTCGTGGAGGCAAGCCGGATTGCCAAACAAGTTAAACACCCTTTTAGGAATCTCCTAATGCGAAGAAATAGACCTCAGTTGGTCATTTCTGTCGCCTTACAGGTATGTCGTGTCTAATTAAATACACAGAGGAAAAAAAACTATGGCTTTATCATAGCAAACCATATAATAAAGTCAACTCTAACCCATATTTCTAATTGGAATGGAAAGATAGGTTACGAAAGTGTCATCCTAGATCATACGAGATTTTCTTCTAAGGTAGTCTCACAAGAACAAAATTTGACGCACAACACGGCAAGATCTTATTTTTCTATTTTTCTTACATTAATGGCGATCACATGACCAAATACATATGGGTACACTTTTTGTGTACAAGTAGAATTATTCTTATTTCAATGGTTTGTTGCAGATTTTCCAGCAATTCACAGGGATCAATGCTATTATGTTCTATGCACCTGTCTTGTTTGCAACAGTTGGATTTGGGATTGATGCCTCCCTATATTCGGCTGTCATCACTGGAGCCGTCAATCTACTCTCGACCATCGTTTCCATCTACTCGGTCGACAAAGTGGGGCGTCGTTTCCTATTGCTGGAGGCCGGTATCCAAATGTTTATATCGCAAGTCGTTGTGGCAATTATCCTTGGACTCAAAGTCACAGACCATTCGGACAAGCTTAACCATGGCTATGCCATATTTGTCGTGATGCTAGTATGCACATTCGTGTCAGCATTCGCGTGGTCATGGGGCCCGCTAGGATGGCTAATTCCGAGCGAAATATTTCCTTTGGAAACACGTTCCGCGGGGCAGAGCGTCACAGTTTGTGTCAACCTTTTGTTCACATTTGTGATTGCACAGGCCTTTTTGTCCATGTTGTGCAAATTCAAGTTTGGGATCTTCTTGTTTTTCTCTGGTTGGGTTCTGGTTATGTTCTTTTTCGTGCTGTTTTTATTGCCCGAGACGAAGAATGTGCCTATTGAGGAGATGACAGACAGAGTCTGGAAACAGCATTGGCTCTGGAAAAGGTTTATGGATGATCAAGAAACTGAAACTGGAATTGCACATGGGGAAAAGAAAAATGGATTTGATCCAAATTCCCAGTTGTAAACTATCCATCAGAGTGTATTTTTGTTATTGATATAATACCATATATGAATTAATAAGAAAATATCAGTAAATTTGTTTATATACTCTGCTATACAAAGAAATTGCAATTGCATTGTATTGGAAAACAGGAACTGAAATGGATGACATTATTATGATTTCTTGTACTCAACTGCCCTAAAAATGAAGTCAAAAAAAAACCAATAACCTCAAAGGGGATCCTTCTATTTGCCGTTCAAGAAACCACGAAAATGATCTGCAAAACAAGCCAGAGAAGTCCGAGCTTCACAAAGGGCCGATTTGAGGCCAAGAAAGGAGCAGCATTGCTGGGAGAAGGAGCGGGTACAGCAGGAACGGAAGTGGATGAAACGGAGGGTGAAGGGGCGACTGAAGGGGCACGAAGAACATTGATATCGACTCTTTGTCCAGCCTGGCAGTGGCCAGGGACGCCACATATGAAGAAGTGGTGGCCATGAGTTTTGATGGTTATGGAATCATTCCCCGTTGTGTGAGTTGCAATGGGAGAAGATGCATTGCACGACCGGAACTCGGCATGTGTAACTTGCATCACATTGTGAAATTGAGGGTTGTACTCAAAGACTGTAAATAAAAGAAAACACAAGATGGCTAATTAGATGAGCTCAAAGAAACCAATGGCTCTGTCGTTAAAAAAACCATAATATGCATAATGATTAATGAACAAGACTTCAATTTTCTTTTCTTTCACATTCACATTTTTGGTTCAGCTTTCTTGATTAGAGACAACTTTTCTTTCTTTTGAAGAATGATGTTGTGCATATTGTTGACATTCAATTCAATGTAAGTGGTGGTTAAAGTACTACAATCCAAGTGCAACAAAATGAGTGGGTTGTTTTGCAATGTGGAACTAATGGCCACAATCATTATGTAAGCATGCAAATTTGATGATTGAGTTGGTTTTTTAAGATCTGGAAGTTAATAATTACAATGTTCTATGGTTTGACAAGAATCCAAAATGGCTCACCTTATTGTTATCTAATGCCCTACCAAATGGTTGGTGATCTTGAATGAATCTTCACAACTAATTAAGAGGTGGGCACATTCGAGAAAACACGTTACCTGTCATCTCATTCTTTATCTTGTTCGTTTATCACCGGCCCATGTACCAGATATCCCTACTAAACATGCCACGTGGCATCAAATGTTTAAAAAAAACAAAAAAAAAGGACGAAAATTAACAATTCCTCTTGAAGGGTCTTGTCCGTTCAATTTAAAGTCGAATACTCTTTCTTACAAGTTACTATCTACAGACAGAGTGTCTAACGTGCTTATAATCTCATGTCATGAGAGAGTTGTTTGATGGATACTCGGAATAGACAAGTCATTGAATGAGTGAGTGGAAGAAAAAAACACATACCAATAACATCACCAATTTTGAAAGTTTTTGAAGCTGCCCAGTCCTTGTAATCAACATTTGCAATGGTGGTCCAACCTGCAGAATCTCCCACCTTGTGAACATCTCCAATGGAGACCTCAATTGATGAAATGAAAATGAAAACCAAAAGTGCTAAAACTGATCTGTTTTCAAGAACAAAGGCCATGGCTATGGCTTCTGTAAAATTTGTAAAATCTTCGGAGGAAAAGTTAGGGAGAAAGTGAAGAGACAACTCACTGGTTTTGAGTCTCTGGGTGGGTTTATAAATCTTTTTGGGGGACTTTTTGGAGGTTAATTTGGAGCCTATCCGAATGGACCCCCCTTGTTATGATAATGGCTAGCCGCCCTTTACAACATTACATTCCAAAAAAAAAAAAAAAGGTTGAACCCCAACCTGAGGGCCCCCACCGACCCTGTCCCCACAACATTACATTCCATGAGAATAAATATAAGCGGCCAATAAGAACTTAGTCTATTTGGTTAGAGGGTTGAAGTTTAAGTCTTGAGACGTAGAGGTCGCATGTTCAATTCTCTTTATGTGAGGTTTGTCTACATTTTATTTGTAATTTTAATTTCATGTATAAGAGTTTGATTTCTCATAGTCCAAGTATAGAGTTTGTATTGTTGATTGTTGTGTTTCAAAATGATATATATATATATATATGTGTGTGTGTGTGTGTGTGTACTTATAGTGTCATGTTACGAATTGTAATTGTATATTTGTACTTAAAAAAAAGAATAAATATAAGCTATTTTGTCTTTTATTGAGTCATTTCTTCTTCTTGATATAACTAGCAAATTGCAATTAATTTTGGTAATTAATTTTGATGGTGGCACAATTATTATGTAATTAACGGTCATCTAAGCAATTTCTTAGCTTATAAACAATCGTTTTCCATTAAATCATTTCGTTTGTCTCAAAGTGACTTGTAAAAATAAACTCGAGATACTTTCATATACATAGTGACGAACAAGGATTTGTTTGGAACTACTTATGGTTTTGTAAAAGTGTTTTTTGAGAAAATCAATTTCGACCAATTTTATTTGAAACCGCTTCTTCAGAAGTGCTTTCAAGAAACTGCCTAGACAAATTCAAAAGCAAATTCTAGGATTCAAAATTGATTTTAGCTCACTTCCAAAAAAAATATAAAAAAATAACAATAATAAAATTTGATTTTAGCTTTACAAAAACCATTTGAAATGAACACTACTCACATTTAAATATTTAATAAAAATACAGTGGGATAAAATATTGAGGTAAAATTGTAACATCCAAGCTGTTGGCATGCTTCATAAAATAACTTGCTACCAATGGTTGAAAGACTTGAAAGGAAAGAATAGTTGGGGGTGGAAGAAGAGTATAAGGTGGTTGGATCAAGAATTAATACAAAATATGGACTTATGAAGAAAAGTATCATAATGACATTTAGTTGATAATGTTGCTTCCTAATTCTACAACGAGGGAGACATGATTTTCTTGCACTCAAACTAGCTACCACCATTATACAAGACAAGAGAGAGAATTCCAACATGTTATAACGTCAGTTTACAAATTTAGTTCAAAACAGCAAAATTCTTGGTTAATGTTGAATTGTATTCAATGAGAGTGAGTGTGTTCAAAGAAACTAATATTTAACTAAAATCATCGATTTCTCTAATCAATATAACAATAGTAGACAGAGCATCACTTGCGAACCATTTACATATGATATGATATCCTATCCACCCAAAAGTGAGCATGATCAAAACGCTTTCGAGAATATCTTGGTAGTGTACATTCTCGTGTGACATTACCTTCAAAATGACTTTCTGTGCGTATATTGAATTAGACGAGACATACCTGTAACATAGAAAAGACCAATTGAGGCCTATTTCTTCAAATTAGGAGGGACAAAAAGGAATTTAATCCTAGAGCATTAAAAACTACTACCTGTTTTATTTTCGAGGGTGTGGATATGAAGGAACTGAGACATTGTGTTCTGTAGTGGAGGTGGAATGTAGTCTGTAGAAACAAAGCTAAGAAGTTACTCTGTCTAAAGTGAACGTAATTCGACTAGAGTCAAGAATGTCTTGTAATTGCATCGACTGGAAGATTCAAATTCTCTAAAGTTTTACAAGAAAGAAACCTGATTAGGAATAACCGACAGGGAAGAACTTCTTCAAGAAAGCATCGATTCATGTCACACCACTTGCAATTACAATTTTGACTACATGAATAATCTTGCCATTAGATTTTTGCAAACTAAACAAGTTGGAGAATGTACTACTTTTATCTGAATAGGACAATGTACTATTTTCATTTGAATAGTCTGAATAGGAAAATGTACTAATCTCATTTGTAATAGCTATCAAACACTCAAAAGTAGCTTTTAAGATCCAGAAACAGTACTTTCCGAACTTGTTAAGGTAATTTTTTGATGAAGGTATTCGAATGCTTGTCAGCTCAATAAAAATCACATTTTATTGTTTCAGAAGTTCATCGAAACTTACAACATTGTTTTCTTCTGTTTTACTAGACTACTAGTCGATGATTGTTGCTGAAATTTTCCGAAGATATGCACAAACAAGCGCTTGTTTGGTTGGGATGGACATGATAAAAGGAAAAATTTTACGTTGAGAGAATTGGAATAACTCCCTACTCGTACGAGCGATCATGGTATCTTGGACCAAGTTTAAAGCATAGAAATCTTTCTCATTGCACGGAGCAAATTTCTCCAATACAACATACGAAAACAGGCACCATAAATGTTCTTTCTATTGCAAGTTATTGCAAAAAAGGAAATGTCACAACTAAAGAAACTTCAAGACTTCATCCATTCACCTTATTATTCTTCTGAACTTCTGCTTATTAGAATGGGAAATCTTAAGCAGAATTGGTGGATGGCACTTTAGGACATTTCATAGCTTTTGACAATTTCTTTACCCATAAATTTCCTCCAAACTGGATGCTTCTTCCACACCCTCTCGGTCATGGAATCGATCGGGACGCCCTTTGTCTCTGGTAGAAGGAACACGACGAACAATCCCATTACCAATATCCATACGGCGAAGAAGAAGAAAATGTACGCTCGCATGCCGCACAACATGGATAAGAATGCTTGAGCTATTAGGAATGTGAAGAGCATGTTGGCACTGACGGCGAAAGCGAATCCAGCCGTTCTCGTCTCTAACGGGAAAGTTTCGCTCGGAATTAGCCATCCCATTGGCCCCCATGACCATGCAAAAGCCATCACAAATAAACACACGAGAACCACCACAACAGCAGCTAGTCCTTTATCAAGTGTACCAGTAGGCTTCAAGTGAAGTTCAAGAATTGCTCCAATTGCCACCTGAGTTCACATCATAAATCATGAATTAGTACTAAAATTTTGAAGCAAATTACATAGGAAAATATGATTACCATGCTTATGAACATCTGCACACAAGCTTGAAGAAGCAATTTCCTTCTCCCAACCCTGTCGACCGCAACAATTGAAACAAGAGTACTCAAAACATTGACAACTCCAGTGATCACGGCAGAGAGCAACGAACTATCGTTTTTAAAACCAACAGTTTGGAAGAGAACCGGAGCATAAAACATGATGGCGTTAATTCCCGTGAACTGCTGAAAAACTTGGATCGAGATGCCAATGATCAACGGAGGCATACTAGCTTTCTTGAAGAGTTTCTTGTAAGGGTGCTTGACTTGCCTTGAAATCTCACAAGCCAATTTGATCTGTTCAAGTTCAGCTTCCACATCATCCACGCCCCGAATCTTCCTCAATGCTTCTTTCCCTTCAAACTCTTTGCCTCGTTCAATTAGGCTCGAAGGTGTCTCAGTAATGATGAGGGAACCAAAAAAGAGGAAGATGGCTGGAATTCCGGCTAGACCGAGAGCAATCCTCCATCCATACGGATGAATAGTCGAAACAGCATAGTTGACTAGATTAGCTACAAGAATCCCTATTGTGACAAAGAGTTGGAACAGAATATTAACAGCTCCCCGGAGCTGCATTGGTGCAACCTCTGATAAAAACAGAGGAACCGACTGCAGAAGCATGAAAAGATTTTCTATCAGGACCATAAAAAAACTTCCCCAACCAATGATTGAAAATCAAATAATACCTCATTGCCAAATCCAACTCCAATGCCGAAAAGAATTCTTCCAATGATTAAGATGTATCGGTTTGGAGAGATTGCACTTACAATAGCTCCACAAATGAAAAATAATGAAGCCAAACCGATAGTGGGCTTGCGGCCGAGGATGTTGCAGGCCTTTGAGGCTCCAAAACTTGCGAGTAGAGCGGCAAGATAAAGAGACGACGTGAAAAGCTGAAGCAATTGATCGTCATATTTGCAGTAATTGTTTTCCTTAGCATGCAATTTCCTCTCAAGTATAGCTGGGAAGAATTCTTTCAAGAAATCGTCCATAGACGTCACTCCACCTAAACACAAATAATCCCAATTACCAAATCAATAAGCATCTTGTTGCCCCAAATCAATAACATCCCAAGTGTTTATCTATTAGTTATTTAATGTGTGATCTATTCTCATTCTAAGATCCGCGTGCTTGTCTTTTTCAATGTGGAATTTATTTGCTTAACATGTCTCAAAAGACAGCGGCTCGTTTGAGTAGACCAGTATTGATGGTTATTTAGTATTTATATAGGACACTTTGTGATTATTGTATGTATGTATGTATGTATGTATGGTTTATCGAGAGTTGGGGTTCTATTGTAAAAGGTCGACTTTGTTAAGAGGAGTAATCTAAATGATTATATGTTGGTTATTTATTTTTTCAATTGAGATTTATTCCTTTAGTACTATATAAACTACCTTTTGGAGTTTGGAGGATTGGATATACAAAAATCAATTATTTCCAAATTTTTCTTTGAATATGGTATGAAAAGGCAAATGTCCAGGTTGGAATCTCCTTATCTCCATGTTATCCAATTCATGAAATATGCATATGTTAGGATTTCATAAGAGAAAAATAAGTATAAAAACTTTGATTAAGTGGCTTAACACATCTAATCACATATTGTTGATAGATTTGGAGTGGTTCAATTCAAAATGAGAGCAATATAATGTTCACTTGATGCTGCAGATTTTTCTTGATAATCAAGAAAGAAACACGAAGTTTTCTCAACAAATGTGAATATCAGGACTTGGATCAATGGAGAAACATGTTGTTTACACTACATAATATCCATTCTATTACGATTAAAAATTTCTTGCAATCTTTCCTGAAGAGTCAAAATCTGACACTGCCATGACTGTCTAATACTGTACATTAAACATGCGTGAAAATGATAACAATACTCACATACCTGATATTCCAATGTCGTAGCCAAACATTAGGCCACCAAAGGCAGCAAATATCCAACATGCTACAACATAAAAGGTAATTCTCGATCTGAAGGGCTGCCCTGAACCAGTAGTCTCGGCGCTGGTCATCTTATCCTCTTCTAAATGTGAACCAATTAAGCTTAAACTTTCAGCAAAAAAATGAGAGTTTCTGTATATTTCTCCTGATTTCTTGAAACATAAAATAAGCTAGGGAGCAGTGATCATTTTAGGTAAAAAAAACTTCTACCAATCTTGCAAGAAAGTGAGAAGGATTTTCTTGGGATTTCTTTTTTTTGGAAAGTACTGAAAACAAACACATAAATGGTGAATAAGGAATGGTAAAAATTGCATTATATAGTAAGTTTAATGACTTACTCCACTTATGGAGCATAGCCATAAAAATCCCTGTGAGAATAATGAGGATCTCTATTCTTTGGGTACCATAGAAGTACAGGTTTTAAAGGAAGAAAGCTAAGTGACATCTCTTCCTAACTTTATGGAAGAAAACCACAAATGGCACCATTACAACACATGGAGAGAAAATGAGAGTATATACTATGATAAAAACTTGAAGCGCTTTGATCGGTATTTATTTCCTTCAAAAACTCAAGACTTTTGTCCTTGACACAAGTTGTTCATATTTTTCTCCGACATGATGATCTTTTTCTTCGTTCTTTAATCATGTTCAGCCTATATATCATATAATAATATGCCCATTTTCCAAATTGATTTTCATTATAATTTTTGGTATAATTTATTTTTAGTAATTTATTTAAATGGTGCGACTCTTAGTCGTCCAATAAAATTAATGATGTATCAATACCACCATGAGCAAAAGGGAAAAAAATCGATTGTTCCCCCAAAAGAAAAATCAAAGTTCATAATCATAGCGCACTCAAGGAATTAAAGCGTCAATTCCACCAATAGCTAGTTCCTAAGCCAAGTTCATAAGCGTTAGTCACGCCAACTTCTTCCAATATAGAAAGTTTTTTTTTTCTTCCGATATAGATAGTTCTGATAAATGAATGATGACGTACGACAAGATTTAATATCTGTAAAATTTACAATCACGTTATATTTACATCAATTTTTCTCACAATCAAACGTGATTCGTGTTTTCTCACACACCACGTTACTCTATGTCAAAATTTATGGCAATATTTTTATGTATAAGTTACATTATTCTAATTTTTATTCGGTCTAGCAAATTATCCCGTCAAAAAAGTTAAACTAAAAAATAAATAAATTATTGTTCAGAGGATGCTAATTACGCAATATGATTGAAAAAAAAAAATGTTACCTATATGCTAGTTTTATTAATAATTAGTTAAATCACCCATGCGTTTAGTGGTTAAAAAAAAAACTTATTAAAATATAATCATTAGATAGTCACATGATAAATTTACAATATTTACACTTCCATAGAAAAATATAAAAATAAAAGCATACATTACTTGAATTAGTAAGATCAATTGCCTTAATAATCGTGAAATTCAAGATCGTTCAGAAGACAATCTACATTCTTACATCTAATATATCGTACATATGCAATAATGGGAAAAATCTAATATCTATATATATATCATAAAGTGGGATAGTCTATTTTGAGTTTTGGGTGGAAAAATTTCATTTGCCAAATCTGAAATTTATGTTTTTGTTTTTTTCTTTTTTAGGTTGTGTTTATTGAGCAGTGGAAAATTGCATGCAAAGCATTGGGACCAAATGGATATTAATTGGTACCTTACAACCATTTTTCATTTCTAAGGCAATTCAACTAATGCCTATTAATTCTTTCAAAAAAAAAAAAAAAAAGAAACCTAATGACTATCAATGGCTGAGAGGTAGCCGTTCCTCCTTTTTTTTTTTTAAGTTTTTTTATTCATTTTCTTTAAGTTTTTTTTATTTTTTATTTTCTGAAAGAATTTTTTTTTTAAATTTATTATTACTTTTGGTCCACCAAAATTTATGATTAACTTCTTTTTTGAATTTAGAATTATTTTTTGAAAACAATGTTTTCTATCTTTGTATTTTATGCTTTGAAAGCTAAGGAAAATATCCTTTATTAATTCATTCTTGACCTAATTTGTATTCAATGTATAGTCAATCTGTTTTAAAAGTAGCGTTGAATGATTCATAATTTAAATAAATTGGCATAATTATGTATATCATGATTACATGATGCCATCCTCACAATATAGTGTGTCATAAATAAGTTGCATTTGTTAATTATTTTTTTGCGTTAATACTTATTTATATTGATTTTTCAATAACATGCTATTTTTTTCAATGAATTATTACTCCTCGTCTCATAAAAATAGTCTTATTTTTATTTTTTTATCTCAAGCTATTGTCCACTTTAGTTAGTTAGTTTTTCAATTTTCTTATGTGCCCCTATTTAATATGCATTGATATTAATAAATAAGAACTAATAAAGTTGAATAACAATTAAATGAAGGGTATATTAGAAAAAATGTACATAAATTCTACTTTTCTAAGAATATTAATTGGACTTTCTTAAATTATATGAAAAATGATATGAGACTATTTTTTTATGGGACAGAGGGAGCATTATTTACACTTTAGAAAAATTTGTAATTATTCTTTTTTGTATTTACAAATTTTTTATTAGAAACTAATGAAAACATGATTAAGTTTTTTATTTTTGTATTTTATTTCTTGGAAACTAAATGAACATACACATTATTAATTAGTTCCCAAACAATTTCTATTTAGCTTAATTGTGATTAATTAATCGGTTCTAAAAATAACATTTAATGACACATGTAAAAAATAAGTTAGCATATTAATTAAATGTGTTGTAAACTAAGTTGTATTTTATTAATTATTTTTTAATTGGGAAAATAAGTTGGCATATTAATTATTTCTTTATTACCCTTTTAGAATTGTGGTTTAAAAAAATAGAGAATTCATAAACATTAAATAAGTTCATCAAGCAACATTAACGGTTGACTACTTTGTAGAGTTTTCACTCTATATTTTTTTATTTTCTTAAAAATTATAATTATTTTCGCTTAAGAAACTATATAATGATCTATTTTGTCAATTTAGAAAAAGTTTTTTTTTAAATTAGAAACTAATGACATTGCATTTTTTTCCTTTTAGTGAAAAAAATGTATCCTTATTTCTTTATTTGTTTTTTACGTGTGGATAATAATTAAAATTTGACTAATTCTTGCTTACCAATTTTCAGATTTTTGGAGTTTAAAAAAATTTAATTATGAATTCATTAACATTAAATAACTTCATTAAATAATATAAAGGACTGGCTGCTTTTGTGCTTTATTATAGACTTTTTCCCCTTATTTTTTAAGATTATAATTGTTTATCTTTAAAAAGTACTATAGTTAACTTAAAAAATAATAATTGTTCATTTTGCTACTTAAAAAATTTTTTAATTGAAAAATAATGACATTATGTTCTTTATTTTTCCGTAAAAATGTGGCCTTATTTGTTTATATATATATATATATATATATTTGTTGCATGCACAAAATAACAAAAAATTGACTTATTATATCATAATATGTTACGCTACATTTACTATGGTTCATATTTATAATGATTTGAATGATATTCATAGTTGTAAAATAAATTTTGTGTATTATAATTTTTGTGCATTGCCTAAGTGATTTAAAAATATATGATGATTTCTGTATAACAAAAATTGAATGATGTACGTAGTTGTAAAATATCTTTGGCATATTACCTTTTCTCTTACGCACCACCAGAGATCTAGATAATCTGTTAGACACTCTTTAATTCCAACATACTCTCTACTTTAGAGAATAAATGTCTAAAAATATACTCCAACAAATTCGTTAAATTAACTTTAAGAAATAGAGAGTACGATTTGACTCTTTAAATTTTATGAACTCATAAAAATGATGCAATCGGGGTGGGGACAAGACGGGAAAAATCACCATAACCTGTCCCATTTTACAAATTTCTTTTCTTTCTTTTTTTTTTTTTTTTTTTGCCCCCGTCAACAGGTCATGTGTTAGTTTAAGCTGTGAATGTTTGAGATTACTCATAAAAGGTTATGGGTTTGATTCACGACGACGCAAATTACTTTCAGTTTTTTAAATTAAATAATAATAAATTATTTTTAATAAAATGGGTTTCGGGGCGAGGCAAGCAAAACTGACCTCGCCCACTAGCTAGGCATTCAGGTACGACTGACCGCCTCGTCTGCCCTTATTCTTAACGGGGCCGGTCCCCACGGAGTTTGAGTTTCAAGTATATTTTGCAATCTCTATGCAAGTGTCTAGAATTGATAAATAAGGTGTTTCAGAAAAAATTACTTTTTCTGAATTCATCGTATTTATGGAATGATTGTAAGGTTCTGAAGTCAACTAAGAATATGAGACTTCAAAATAGTGGGTTGAGTGAAGAGTCAGGTGAGTTGAAGGCTTTCTTAGAGTGGATTATGAGCATAGGTGATGGAATTGCTTGTGGACAAAATGATGGACATGCCACTATTGAAGTTCCTGATGACCTCTTAGTGCATTATACATATGATCATCCTATCACTGCAATTGTGAAAAACACTTACCCTGCATTTTCGTGTCACGACAATGATGCAAGTTACCTATACGGTAGAGCAATCATAGCACCAACATTAGATATGATTGAATCTTTTAATAATTACGTGTTGTCACATAATGCAGTTGAAGGAACATCATATTTAAGCTTTGATTCGTGCTGATTTCTTATATGGTATACATAAATCTGAGTTCTTAAACTTCATTAGGTGTTCAAGAGTTCTAAATCATGAGTTGAAATTAAAAATTGGAACGCCAATAATGTTATTGAGAAATATAGATCATTCTCTTTGGCTGTGCAATTAGACTAGATTGGTTATAACCAAATTAGAGAAACATGTATTGAAGGCAAAAATTCTTTCAGGTGCTCATGTTAGCCACAAAGTGTTGATCTCGAGGATGACATTGACATCATTTGATACTAGGTTGCCCTTCAAATTTCAGCGGAGGCAGTTTCCCATTATTGTTTCGTACGCAATGACTATAAATAAAAGTCAAGGCCAATCACTTACCAATGTTGGACTTATTTTGAAAAAGCCAATGTTTACTCACGAACAATTGTATGTTGCATTTTTCAGATTTACAAATCACAAAGGACTAAAGATTGTGATTTGTGGTGATGACCTTGCTAAGAGAAAGTTCCCAACTAATGTAGTTTTCAAATAGGTTTTTCGAAATTTAGGGTGAATTAGATTTACATTTGACATTAAAATGTAAATTTTTATTAACTGTGACATCAATATCATCGATTAAAACTTCTTTTATATATTCATCAAGTATATTCATTCTAATTTATTATATTAATTTATCATCCATCAACCAATTTCGCCATAGTATCAATGGTAAGAAAATATATAATTTATGATTAAATCGTTTTAAGGGAAAAATAGCCTTTTTTTTGTCCCGTGCAACGCACGGGTAATATACTAGTATATTACTATCATTCAATACATTCGAATACACATGTTCAATGACAAATGTACAATATCATCAAATTTAAATATGTCACTCTATAATATCAAATGTTCTGGTTGGATACCCCTCACATGTTACCTGATCTATACTCGGTTTGAATCAAGTATTGGGCAAAGTGGTTCAAGTCGGATAAGTAAAAAATACCTATTACCTGCCACATTTTCAAAAATTCTAAAAAAATGTAAATTGCAAAAAAAAAATAATAATAATAATAAATAAAAAAATTCAAATAACATTAATTAAACTCACCAACACGTACAACGAAGATAGTGCATGAACAAATTAAGAGAAATTAGAGTTTATTTAAAATTGGCCTTTCAGATTTGATATTTTAATTTATTAGTAAAAAGTTTAAGAAAAAGAAAATAGGCAAAGTGATTAAGGCTTGTTGAATTCAATTGTCATAGATTCAAAATCATCTCTAAGTCCATTCACCAAAATTTTTGTTAAAAAGAATAAGAACAATTATCTCAAAATTTACCAAATAAAAAAGGCGAGAAACTCACAGTACAAAAGGTACAGTTCTCTTAATTAATTAATATATATATATATATATATATAAATTGATTGTGCCGATAACACTCATGAGACTAGGAAAAAAGTATCCAGACCAAATGAAAAAAAAAAGATCATTTTTTAAATCCAACTAGTTAATCAAGAACAAGAATGAAGCCAAGAGTGTGATACTCCTCATTATTTGGTGAAATTATAATGAATAGAGAGGTAAAATGTGTATTAAAAATGTAAAAATTAGTGAAATAAGTGATTGTAATTGAACAATTATCAAATCAAATGTCAAATCAGTGGTAAATAAAATTATAATTTGAGGAAATAAAGAGAATCAAACAAACTCTTAGTCTAAAGTGAATTTTTGATACGTCATGTCAAACTTGACCAGATAGTGTCAAAAAAATTAAAAATAAATACAAATAAAAAATAGAGATTTTGACATGTTCTTCATCTTGATGAATAGAGTGTCAAGCATTGTCTAATCCTTCTTCCCAAACAAGCTACAATCTTATTGATCGTCTCTAAAGCTCAACGTTTTTCCCCCTTTCTTTTTATACACTCTAAAGCTCGACCTTATGTGATGATTTCTTCGCAAGTAAAAACATTGTTTTGATAGTAGGTTTACAACCACTTGCCAAACACACTGCAAAGAATCCAAGTCATGAAAAGATGAAAATTTCTAAAGAGGGGCAAACTCTTCTCTTACGGAGAGGTTGCACACGCATAACCCTCTGTGATTGGGGGATCAGGTGTCCCACTCATCATCCCCAATCATAGAGGACCATGTGTGTGCAACTTCTCCGTAAAAGGAGAGATTGCCTCTCCATAGTCGGACCGATGAAAAGATATACTGTAAAGAATCCAAGTCATGAAAAGATATACTCGCTCTGTGTCTCACAAATATAGTCTAATATTCTTTCTACTTTCATCTCAAATTATAATCTACTTTCTTTATTTAATTTCTTACTAATAAGGAAAATTTTTAAAAACGTCTCATAAGTTTTGTTAAAAAACTTTCCACTCATGTGGTATGTATGAATACACGCCATGTGTATTTCAAACTCAAGCCATGCATGCGTATTTTAAATCCCCACAGTATACATGAGAGGAAAGTTTTTTAACAAAACTTTCGAATTTTTTTTGAAAATGACTAGCTAATAATATGCCCATATTATATGTATGCATTATAATCAATAAAAAATGGACAACTAAAGTAAAATATTAAATAAATGGAAGGTTATATTGAGAATTATATTTTTAAATTACACTTTTCCAAAAACATTTACTAGTTTTCAGTAATCTATGTGAAAAATGTGGACTATCTTGGCGAGAAAGAGTGAAATTATTTCCAATGTGAAAATTAGTTAATTATGATTTTTAATATTTATCAACTGAATTTTTTTTTAAAGGATTATCAACGGAATTTTTTTTTTTAAATGAAACTGATATTTTAGGCAGTGCTTAATTGGAATTAGTGAATATGAGAAATGATTGCGTTTTGGAAACTTAATTAATGTTAATACTGTTACTCATGCGTTCTCTATTTTTCTAAGTTGGCAACTTTTTTAGTCATAGGATGGAGCTTCATGCCTTTCCCATCATGATACTAACTTAGAAATGACAATTTTATACATATTACCTGATACTTGTAAAGACCCACCTCATTAACTATTGAGGCGGGTACAGGTAATGACCGACCTGATACCCGATATATTTCTTTTTAAATTATAAAAAATGAGATATTAAAAAAGGGCTAGTGAGGAGTTGAGAATTTGGACCCTGACACTCAAAGATAAATCAATATGGCTTAACCGCTTTACCCAACTTTCTTTCTATTAAATTTTTAGCAAACTTTGTACAGATTCAAAATTTAAGTTTTCTTAAAAATAACAAAAACTAATTCAAGACAGACCAATTTAGGCTTGATGTATGAAAATTTAGATGGTTTTTCATGTAGTTTCCATTTTTTTAAAGATTTTCTTAATAGGACGGGTAGCAAGTATTCTTCTCGTATCTGTGAACCTCCTCCACCCCGTATCCACGGGGGTTTCCTTAACGGGGCTTGGGCTTGGGCGTGGGTGGGGGAAGACATACCCGTCCCCGTATCATTCCTATACTAACCAAAAGAAAAAAGTTACAGAAAAGAAATACTAGTATTTCTTCAAGATGATATCCAAAACCATGAAACCATAAAAATGACTAAAGATATTAGGGAAATAAAAAGTCATTCGTAAGATACCGGTACGTGTAGTTTATCTTGATCATCCATACTATAATAATAAATTTTATTGGCACAACGTGTAGAGTTTACAGTACACCAAAGAAATTATTTTTATTATATACTGACAATGTATATATTACTTTACAATGGGACACTTAACTTAAAACACACTTAAGTGACCAACTTGCCTATTTCTCACCACTAATTCTCCACTCACATGAGCACACTACACTTGTGCTCAATTCTTAGGGCCTGGTTGGTTGCTGTTATAATGAAATTGTTATAATAGTGTCTGACAATAACAATTGAAAATGGAACACGTGTGCAGAAATGTAGCCTTCTGCCAGTCAAAACCTATAAATTCCAAGAGGAAATAGTCTAAAGATGAATCCACCTTTAAAAAATAGGAATAAAAAATGACACATGTCAATGCATTGTCAATTTTCAAAAGGGTAATGATTAAACAATTATCACCAACTATAATACTTCGTGTTATAACAGATACCAAACAGACCCTTACTCACATCTCGCGCCCACCAACTAAATACTCATTTCCACTCCAATCTCTCACAAATTCACCAAAGGCAAAGGAGAAATGGGTATTTATAGGGCACAATGTCGGTGCCTTCATCCTTCCAGATTATTCCATGATTGTCGGCTGCATTATCTCCATTTCTCCATATTTTTCTTTCTTCGTCAGTTGCCTTTAGTTTTTGCCATTTTCTAGATTTCTTTGGAAAATTCTCGAATTCGGTGATAACCTTCAATTCTCCCTTTCAGCACCGGCTTCTCATTTGAGCCTTCTCTTCCAATTATATCAAGATGTATCCAAATATCTATGGTTCTTGCAAGCACCAACTCCCACATTCTCTTTAGGTTTCAGCTCAACAGATTCTATAATCTTTGACTTTTTCGACTTGTCATACTTGTTTCCCTCCTAGAGTATCTCTAATCTTTTTACCATCTTGTTATTGTTACTTGGCCCTAGTGCATCTTCAATTTCAGTAGTTCCCTGTCCTATTTTAGGAGCTTGATCTTCTTTCTTCTCTTGTGGCTCGTCCCTATCTCTTTTAACTTTGGTGGCTCTGATATCTTTTCTGCCTGCCAAGATGTCTCCTCATGTTCCTCGAGCAGCTCCCTTTTGATGTTGACCAGGATGACTTTTCATCATGCTTAAGCAGCTTCTCTCTTGTATTCTCTGAGTGTGATTTTACCTTTCCAAACACTTCCCAAGAAGAGTCTTCATCAAACATCTCCTCGTGTTGTGAGTCATCAGACCAATCATCTTTAGATGAATTTCTACCAAACACCTCATTGTGTCCTTTATCTACTGATTGTTCACCAAACACTTCCTCGTGTCCTTGATCTTCAACCTAATCATTTTTAGATGATTCTTCACTAGACACCTTCTCGTATTTCTCATCTTTAGGTGAATCATTTTCACCAAATAGTTGTGTAACCCCGCGACCCTCTCGCGGGTGAACATTTTGGGTAAAAACACAACTCCTCAATGTTCCTTCTGAATGCTTGATTTGGATTGCCTCTCACAAGCGTTCTCAATAGTTGCACAACATGCCTTGAAATCACATTCATCTTCACTCTCATATCCATGTTGCCCATGAGTTACTACATTGCCCTCCATTGCTGTTTTGTTGTACCAACAATCTCGAGTGTAATGACTTCGTTTGCTATATACATAACATGGGCCATTATTATGCTTATATATACTATGTTGTTCTCTTTTTGTTGAACTCTCCTTTCCTCAAAACCTCTTTCTCCTCTTCTTTTCCTAGTGTACCTAAATAACACATTGTATTCTTTTTTTTTATTAAGACCCTTGCCATTTGCTTGGTCAACACCTCTTGGTCAGCTATCAAATTTTCAAAATTCATCAAAAATGGCTGCTCTAGCCAACTTTGTATTGCGACTATAATACCTCTAAATTCAGGTCTCAGCCCATACATTATTATTCTCCTCATTTTAGATTGAGACTTTGCTGTCTGAGTCTATTTCAAAGATTTCACGATAGAGAGACTTTATCTTGTTGAAATATTCTCAAACTATCATCTCGCCCTACTTTAATGATAGTAGCTCGTTCTCGAGGAGTTGCAACTTGAATTCATTTTTCTTGGAGAATAAATGCTGCTAATGTGTCCCACACCTTCTTTGGTGCATCCGCATCTCTAATGTGCTCTAACAATTCCTCATCTATTGCTATTTTAAGCACATACACGACTTTTCCTACTTTCATTTTCCATTTCTTCAGAGCTCCGTCATCCTCTGGCGGTGTTACCTCATCGCCGCCAACTACTTCCCACAAGTCATAGCCTTGGAAATACGACGTCATGCATGTCTTCTATGTGGTGTAGTCATGATTATTGAGCTTCTTAATTCCACCTACCACTTGTAAGTCTCTCATCATGACTTGGATTACCTCCTCGTAACCAAAGAAGCTTCTCTAAGCTTCACAATCTCAATATTGTGCACGATGACCCAAGCTCAAATAATCTCCCCTCAAATGCTGCACTCTAAAAACTCCAGGCCCTTGATCGACCCACGCTTAAACACACAAAGCTCTCATTCGGCGTTGCTATAATAATTTGTGAGACCCTCACTCGACCTGACACTAATACTGTTGCCCCTGGATCGATCTGCTCTGATACTCTCGCCGCTAGATCGACAAGCTATAATACCACTTGTAGAGTTTACGACACACCAAAGAAATTATTTTATTATGTACTCACAATATT